>VZRL01004167.1:1773323-1862120 GCA_013397895.1 Origma solitaria
AGAGAAAATAGAAAGGTTGTAACACCAGCACTTCACATGACTATCAACTTCTTCTACATGATGTAAGTGCACTGCATATGAAGAGCTATACCATTCCATGAGCTGGTAAATTCTGCCACAGAAATCTATAAATTCAGCATTTAGTTAAGATTCTTTTCCTCACTGAAAACCACAGAGAACATAGAAAAACAGTTTTAATTACTACCACATTTCTCATCATCTAAAATTTCAGGAAAAACAATATTGCAATATTTTGAAATTTTGCGTCACATAATATGATAAGCAAAGCGTTTCAATGCATAATCAGTTTGCTGTAAACTTTCATCTAGAAAACAGCTCTGAAAAAAACTGATGAAGTGGGAAAAAGAACCATATTTTTATCCCAAAAAACCACAAGTACTGATTTCACTCATGTCAACCAGCTTAGCAATCTTAGTAGAAGGTGAAGCAAATTCTGTATGCAAGTATCATGCAGGACAGACATGGTGCTTGTTTCCTTCCTTCTCCTCAAATTCAGCTGAACTATTGCATTCACACGTGCCAACGGCAAGCCACCGTTGTGAGCCAGCACACATTCCTGCCCATATAGATAACCAAATACCCAGAGCACACTATATGCAAACACAGAATAAAATGGTGCAAACAAACCATTGCATTGCATTCTCACAGATGTAAATTATAACCACCTCTTCTTTCACCTTGTGGCAAGGAAAAAGAGCACCCCGTGGAGCTTGCTCCTTTCTAGAAGTACAGACAATCCTGATCTCCATGCACAATGATCACCCAGATTAGCTTTCTCTGGGGATGCTCTTATCAAACTCAGATGTTTTTCAGCTATCTGTGCAACTCAGCCAGTACTATCCCACCAGAACTGCCTTCCCTGCAGAAAGGTGCTGCACCCAGTATCCATTCATCTCTGCGTTGCTATAATTAATGCTAAGCTCCAAATTGGATTAGCCATGTAAGGCAGCTCCGTAAACAAGTTAATAGGATCTCTCTGCTAACAACGCTGTTACCAATATCCAATTATTGTAACCAGGTATTAATCTAATGGTGTTAATCTGTCAGATTCTAAAATTTAAAGCACACTGCTGTAACATGTTAATAAAATTAAAAACTAATTTTCCCCCTTTAATAAAATATGTATAGTAAGTAATATTTTATTTTGATATCCCAGCTTGCAGGGACAGCTTCTAATAAAGCATAGGACCAAAACACTGATCTTCTCAAGAGTCTGAGGCACAAAGGAGAAATCAGCAATGGATGCCACCTTAGCTATGTGCCTTGAGTTTTCTACTAATATAAAGCATGAGAAAGAAGCAGATGAGAAAGCAGAAACTAGTCTTCAAGTACTAAAGCATAAAATAATAGTGTGAGGCTGGTGTACAAACCAGAAATCTGAGGCACAATATGAGATGCAAGTAGAAAGAGATATCAAGTGTAAAAAGAAATCACAATAAGGAACTAATGTTAAGTAACATCAACCTCAAATGTGTAAGACAGAGAAAGAAAAGAGCGTGCTAAGGGATATGTAGAAGAGTTTCCAGTCTGACACAGCTAACATAAAGACACCTTTGCTTAGCGTTTAAAGAACTGATGGAAGCTGTCTCTTAGAGAAGAGCGGAAAACAATCAAGGATCTTTAAAAGCCAGGAAGTTACAGACCAGCAGCATGAAATAACACAATTGTATGGCAAATGTATCAGCCTACATAGATTCATAAGTTGCTGAGGTACATTCTTAGTGTGATGGGGCACAATTAATATTTCCTAGCTGCCAATTTACTTATATGGTGTGGCTTTACGCTTCTTGTTCGGTGCTGGAGTATTCACTTTAGCACTTATTTTTCAGGTACAGACTTACTGACTCAGGTCTCTGCTCAAGCTGGAAACACAAACGTGCGTTCCAATACGCAACATCTATGTCCTATGACTCTTTATAATGAAAACAACTCTGCTCATAGAGTTTACATTATATTTCCCCTATGAAAAATTAATAATTTGATAAGGACTTCAGAATTAATAATATAGATGCAATAAAAATAACATTCAACAGTTTCAGTTCTATTAGCCAATTGTGAGATAATATTATATGCTACTAAATGTCAGAAGAAGTAGTCCTAACTACCTATTTCATGGCAGAAATTTGCTAAGATTAAAAAATTGTAAATAAAACATTATCATGTCATTACAAGTCTGAGAGTACAAATTATCAGTCCATCAATTTCCCCTTTTACAACAGAAGCTATAAAAAAAGCACTAGCACTTGATAGTCCAGTCTTTTCTGACACCCCACATAAACCAGTTTTACTCTAATAGGAAAGACCCTTAAGATGACAAAACTCCAGATCATTCACTGGTTCACTAATAATGCTTGAGTAAATCTTCCTGAGAGCTTCTACATGCCTTTCTTCATATGCTATAGCTCACAGTGCTTGTACAATAATACAATAAAAAGTGCAGTTATATATTTTAAAGGCCTAACAAACAAATACTTCCATCTCTTAATACATCTCAGAGGTCTTTGCTTCATTTTATACTTCCTTAGCTAACATAGCTGGTAGGAAGTGGAGCACATTTAAAAAATATAAATACATAAACTTACATAAAATATGAGTACATAAATTTATGTTATAAATAATCTAATGAATTGTTAATTAAATATTACTGCAACTTAGTCAGGATGAAGATTACTTTCTTTTCTTGATTAGACTTGAAAAAGAAATGTAACTAGCATATCACAGAAGAGGTGTCACAAGGAGATTGCCAGATTTGGGCATCTTGTGTACATCTGATACAGAAAAGAGAATTTATAAAATTTCCTCTCCAACACATCACTCTTTACTGAATAGCTTTTACCTTTCTTTCAATCCCTCAGTTATGGGAGGGCTTATATTTTCTTTCAGACCATTGCTACAAAGCAGGGCCACTAAGACCCCCACATTTAACATGTCCATTCATACATGTATATAAAACATCACTTCCTCTAGGATCAGTGAATAAGCTCTAAAGCCAGCATCAGTTCTCTGAATTTGTGATGACTTTTTGTCTGCAACAGAAGAGGTCAATTGTTCAGAAATCTCTTCCTAACCCTTCTACAATCCCAAAGCACCCTACATAAGAAGACAGAGGCAAACTGCAACACGTGTCAGTGTTTGAAGGTTTCATTTTATTTTTTTTCCTTATCCAGTCTAAAATGCAAGCAATGGAAAGAGACAGGACTATATGCCTAATGATTTCGCAACTTAAAAATTGAGGCTGGCAAATGCTGTGTAAAGTTATCCTTTCTAAACAAATCTGTATTATTTCCCCATCTAGAATTCAATTTTCAAGAAGTCTATTGACATAGGAAGTTACACAAATCTTGACAAACAATACGTCACCTTTGGCTGTATAGGGAAGGTATTATAGTGACGGTGGGTTAGATTGTACACATTCTCCCAGCTGCAACATCCTGGAAATATTCTGTGCCTCACCTATGCAAGATTCACACTTGCAAACAGTTGGAACTTAGTATCTCCAATCTAGGTAAATAATAAACATTTTTTATTTACTGGTAAAGAAGTAGATTTGAAAAGTAGCCCATGAAGGTACAGAACACAAGACTGCAAAAACATAATAGCTTCACCAAAAGACCTTTTTGTTGTGTGGTATAGAACAGCTGGGAACAGATTCCTATTCTATATGCAAAGATAATATGGTCTGTGGACTAAGGCCATTAAGAGAAAACACTTTCAGTCCATTTTGATCCCCAGACGCTCCCCAGCTAACAGAAGGATCCATGCACCACAGTATCAGGCAGGTAAGTTATTTACACAAGATCATCATGCCTCAGAACCTCATATATATCAGGACATAGGTAGGTACGTAAGGACACATATTCCTAATACCATATTAGTGTCAGGCCTCTCCTGATGGCCAGAATACCCAAGCAAACCTTACCCAGGAGCCCATTTACTGCCGGCTGCTGAAGGGGTACATCATCAGCTACTGAGAAACCCCTCGAGCCCTTGCTGGACTTCCTTGCCTGAACTATTAAAAGGACCTTCCTTCTCACAAATCATGAATATAACACATAAAGAGCACTTCTGAGCCACTTTTTAACCAGCCTACAAAAGGAAAGAAGCCTGCTTGTAACTCTTCCCCCTTGCATCCTTCTAAACACATGGACAAAAAATAATCTCTCCTAAAAGCACAGCATGCCTTGCAATGCCTCAGCCCATGGGCACCGGTGTCAGGGCAAATACTCTTTTCTTACACGAGACTCCTTTTGTTGGACTTCCTAAAAGGTGCAAACACCTTCCCTAGACTTCTCCCACTCATCACATTGGTAGCCCAGGGCCATTACAAAGGTACTGGAGGAGGAATGGGAGAGCAGGAGCACAGCTGGAAGCCTGTCCAATATATACACTCACCACAGGGTCTATGTACAGGGTTATCTGTGTGCTGCCCAAGGCAGAGATGCATGGAATTCTGGGGAAAAACTCATAGACATGCAAACATAAAATACCAGCTGTTCAGCTGCTGGGCCAAAGGCACTTGGAAAGTTGGGGGAATTTGAAGCCTGTGGTGTTTTGCAGCTTCTGCTTTAGCATGTGGCAAGACAAATCCTGCTGGCAGCTCCCAAACTCAGGCCTTTTACAGTTCCGACTGCCACGCCAAGTCTGTGCTGGAAGCTCCTGCTGTTGCAAAGTCCCTCTGGGGGCCACCACACTTGCACACAGGGCAGTAAAGCCAGAAAACATGTTATAAACCACAGAAACACTACTTGTCAAGGACAAAAACCCATCTTTTTAAGTTCAAGCAAGCGGTACTGGCTGTGCAAAGGCACTACTTGACCTTGAAAGAAGTTCTACAGTCAGCAGCACTCCAAGGATTTACCCATCCATTGAGAGAACAAATGAAAAAAACAAACACGAAAGAGAACATTCATAAAAAAGATTAGTCCCTTTGCAGTGATACTGGAGTATTTTACTCAGGACACAGTCAAATTATGCAAATGAAATTAATTTTTATTTTTCTTATAGTGACCACTGCAAACTGGTACTATACTATGAGAGAGGACTTTGCCAAAGAAAGAGATCCCTCAGTATCTTTTCTGATGTACTTCCATGGTAGAGGCTGTTTCCAAGGAAGGACAAATAACTCAGAAAAGGAACATATACACAAACCATGTGTCTTGCCCTTACAGGAAGAAAAAATAAAGCATTCCCAGTAAGACTGATAGTCTGAAAGACTATCTAATCACACCAAACAAAAATAAAATTCCTAGGCTCCCCTCCTTGTCTCTTTCAGTCCTGGCATCTAAACTGAATCATTACACATTCCATTCCAAAATATGAGCCATGCACTTGGAACATGTTTATTATATGATTATTCATCCCTGCTCAGACATGTATGGCATTATGACAAGCCTTGATCACAGAGCTGAGCTCAGATTCAGCAATTCAGAATGTGCAGGACAGTCTGGGAGCAAGCAAGAGGAAATGATGGCTGATCTCCCAGTCCTGACTACTTGTTGCTAGATACTACGCATGGTCTTGTGCCCAGTGCCAGCTGGACGCTAAAAGATCTCAACCTCCAGCTACTGCTCCAGAAGGGCATGGCAATCTTGTTGTATCTATGTTACTGCCTTCTTCTGTACCCTAGACACTCTGAGATATTCTCTGGAGCATTTCCAATCAGAGATGTAGCTCTCTAGCTCCTATTTCCAGGTTAAAGTCCACCCTGAGTCACAACAAGCAAGAACATAATCAGGAACACTACTTTTTCTGCAGTCTCATCCTGCACTACAGTGAAAAAAGATAACAAGGTCAACATAAACGCTTGTTCTCAATATGCAATTTTTTTTGAAAGAAAAAAGGATTTAAAACGGCTGTCACTCCTTAAGCAGGTCACTTTTTTTTTTTTTCCCAATCTTTTTAAACCATATGCCAGTCTGAAAGACACAATCATTTATGTGAGATTTGGGGCAGGGAATAACCCTTACATAGTCACTGCCTCAAGTCCATCCTGCAGTCTTCTTTTGGGATGCCTCACCTAGATTCAACTCATTCATAACATAAGGTGAACCAGAAATTGCTTCATTGACATGCTGCTCATACTCCTTAAAAGAGTGGGTTGCCTAATAGAGACTCTTGACATGGGCCTTCCCTCTACATTCACGATGGAAAGAAAGTTGAACCCTCGTAGCTCCGTGTAAATTCCTTCCGGCTCCCCTACACCTCTCCAGAAGAGCTGGGGAAGGTACTTTGGCAGTTGCTAGTCAATATATAGACTGAGGCACACTCTCCTGAAAAGAAGGATTTTCACTGCCCACATGACATAACCTAAGGCTGTCTAAGGACCAGGTTAAGGGACGTTTGCAATTCTGCAGATGTGCAAGATGTTTGATCACTTCTTTTACAAGACTTATCTCCATTTGTTAAGTCTCGTGTGTTTCCTTTCCTTCTCTCTTCTCCTCGCAAATATGTGCTTATTCCACATTTCAGCCTGCAGCCTCTTTGTCAAAGCCTTTCTGGATCTTCCCTGCAAGAGGATTACTTCCACGAATTGTTATTACTTCAAAATAGACCTCCCTGCCCTTCCACGTGGCTTTGCAGATAGCCCTGTTAAAGCTGCTTTGCATGTACACATTCTGTATTGAAAGAAAGACACAGATCTCCCCGAGCTTTGAGCAGAGCACCCCTCCAAAGCAGCACGCCACGCGTGGAA
This sequence comes from Origma solitaria, assembly GCA_013397895.1. Classification (NCBI taxonomy): domain Eukaryota; kingdom Metazoa; phylum Chordata; class Aves; order Passeriformes; family Acanthizidae; genus Origma; species Origma solitaria. Next base: position 1,780,036 of record VZRL01004167.1, read on the forward strand.
GCATCCTGGCAACAGTGGGAGATGGATGGTGTGGCCATGCCATATGTCCTTTAGAGAGATGCGTTGGTAGAATCAGGTCATTCTAAGTGGGTCCCTGGGAGGTGCGAGTCATCCAAACTGCCTGCACACGCTTTGGAGCGAGGGGGGTGCTCCTGGGGTTTCACCCACACGTGCCAGATGGGGCACCCCACAGGCATAGCTAGGCACTACCCAGGGAAATGGAATCTCTAAGGAAGCCCATCAGAGAAGTACAGACGTGCCCAAGGACACCTGAAGTTATAGCAGACACACTTTCCACCGTGGTGGATGGTAAATGACTGATAGGAATCCGGAGCTGCCTTTGTAGCATTTCATAATACAATAATTACACAGCGGAAAGAGTCAGAGGGATTTTCCTTGGGCATTTTCCCAAGATGGCGATTATGAGCTCTAATGTCCAATAATGACAGAGTTCATCAGCAACACATGCAATTTTTCTAAATGGTTCTTCATTATCCAAAGGCTTAGTCAATAAATGTTGTAAGATGACGATGTAGGAGTTAAGATAGAAAATGGGCATTTTTCATGATTCTATGTGCCTGCAAAATTTTCAGTTATCCTATATATCTTTAAGAGAAAACAAAGAAAACTCACAACACACTATGCATCTACAGACAGGAAATATGTAACTGTTATTTTTTCTGTACCATAAGCATTGAACTTCAAACCATTTTCTAGTGACTTGCTGTCTAGCACAATGAATTAGTCACTTCTGGGATAAATGATGAACGTTCTCTCTGTAATAAAATAGTAGTGTTCATACACAATGGTATGTAATGGACACTACAGAAGAAACTGAACTACCCAAGTACTGCATGCGTTTATTTATTGAGACTGATTTAGTAGTTTTAATTAAACTAAGCTCAAAACTATCCTGAGTTCTCAAAACAGATAAGAAATTACTTTTATTTGGTTCCAAAATAAAATATTAACTCCAGTCAGTTTTTCTTGAGATTTGTCAGAATAGTTTTATGACCTCATCAAAATTCTTAGCTTCATTCAAAATTAAGTTTAAAAGAAATAGCTGAACACAGGTGTGCTCTGCAAGTCGTATCAAAATTTCAGGAAATTCTCACACTGGAATTTGTCAAAGATATTAAACTTAATTTACGTTTTCTTGGAAAAGTGCCACAGGGTTTAAAATGGTCTGCTCAGTTCTTTAGCTTGACCTTTCACCATAAACACAACAGCACAAATAGCACAGTACTTTAAAGACTTATTACAGTATAAAAGAAATAGGAAGAGAACACCTCACATTATTTCCAGCAGTGCCTATGTTGATACCAGAAGTCACAGCTAAACCTTGTTAAGTTCACGAAATCCCAGAGAAGCATTACACAGATTAGTAGCAGTAAATGTAGTTATTCTGTACACCAAACTACACAGAAGTGCTTTGGTGGACTTAGATTAATTCAGGTTCAATAACATCAAAACTTCAGGTCATTTTGCTGGTTATACATAGTTTCTGTCTAAGGTTTAAAACAGTGTTAAAGATTTAGCCCACAAGCTGCAGTTCTTTTGCTGTTTTTACTCTCCAGTACCAAGTCCTGGGTCTCTCTAGGTCACCAGCAACTCAATGTCCACGTTTGTATGCAGGATTCAATTAATTAATTAATTAACTTCAGACTTTTTAACATAAGATAAAAACCCCATCATTATATTAATTGCAAACAAGAGTGAATCAATACTATTTTTTTCCCAGGAGAGCTTTATGCTATTACTCCACTTGTCTACCACTTGAGATGGCGATTGCCCTCAGGAATTATGAGACAAAAAGGTAAATCACTTCAGTTCAATAGACAATTCGTATTACATGGAACAGCAATTTGTACTTCAGCGCATATGAAATCTCTTACCTCTAGGGTTTTCCTCCCCCATTTTTTCCAGCTAAGCACAGGATATAGACTATGAAAAATGTGAGTCAAAACTGTGCTTTTAGGATCAAATATTTACCATCCAAGTATAAAATTTACAGTGTGGAGGACTTTCCTGTAAGGTATTTAATATTATTGATGACAATTATGTGTTTAAGCAGAATTCTCTGTTCCGTCCTTCGATCTCTGCTGCAGATGGAAGCTGATGGAATCATTTCACCTTTAATCCCTCTTTTAAATGCAGAAAGATACTATAAGGTGTGTTAAGCACACATTGCTTCATGTGATGTGCAACTATCATCAAGAGTTAGCTTCAAGCATGGAAAAAAATTGCATTTATTCATCCTGGAGAGTAGCACTAAATAAATTGAACAGTGATAACTCTAGGTATCCTGATGCCTGACAGGCAGGTCAAAAGGGGAAGAAAGGTGTGGAGAGGGGTAGGGAAAGGAAGAGAAGAGCAGACAAGATGGGCAGAAGAAAAAGGAAAGGGAATTGGGTGTTTGGCCTATAGTTACGACTTTGTAAAACAGAGGAGAGCAGGATAGAGGGGTTGAAGTACATGAAGAACAACAGAGAAGGGCAGAAAAAGGCTGAGATCAGATGTGTCGAAATGGGCAGGCAGCAATCAAGGGACCAAAAGGAGTGGAAAGTGGACAGTGAAGGGCAGGAAAGGTCAAAGAATGTCAAAAAAAAGACAGAACAGAGCAGAGCAGAGCAGGGAAGAGAGCAGCAGAGAAGAGTAAAGGGGAAAAATGGGCAAAGAAGGGTGAAAAAGGAAAGGAAGAGAAGAAAGGCAGAAAATAAAGAGAAGAAGGGTTGAGATGGGCAGAAGTAAAAGAAGAGCAGAGAAAAGAACAGAAGGGTAGAGAATGCCAGAGAAATTAAAAAAACTACCAAGAAGATCAGGGAAGGTCACTTCGCCATTACTGGCACTAAGGGCGTACTAAGGAAATTCCTCGTGTGTTTGATCAGAGTTACTTAAGGATCCATGATCAGTTCAGTGAAACTCATTTCCCTCAATAATAGACACATATATATGCATTTTTCAGTCTAAATGGGAAACGTGGGAGTTTTGCTCTCCTCTTTCCCTAGCCCACCATTTTTGATCTGGGAACAGCAAATTCCAATTCTACTCAGGCCTGTCACAGCAATTTCCAAACCATCTGCTATCTAATAAAACAACTCATCTAGACAAACCCCAACCCAGGCAACAAATCTGATATTGTACTTGAAGTCACCATAAGTATTAACAACCTGCCATATATAAAACAAAATATTTCACAATCAAAAGACCTGCACTGAAAGAATACTAAGAACATAATGCCAAGTACTCAAATCCTAGGCAAAAAGCTTGTATCAAGTTCTCTCTACAATGTCAGTTTCTAATTTCATAAAGGCACTTTTTATTCCCCTCCTGTGGGATGAGAGCTTCATTCAGTGTGTAGTGTGGGGCCATATGACACAAATGAATCAGGGCTGAGCAGTAAAGGTTGCTGTCCATGCCTCATTTGTGCCAATGCTGCAAGGAGTTAATAAATGGAGCTGCACATGGAAGAGAAATGAGGGTTTGATAGTGAAGACAATTGAGTGTTACTCCAGAGAATTGGATTCCAACACCGTCTCTGCCATCAAGCTCCACTGCAATGTTGGGCAAACATTTTACAGATGGCTACTAATTGTGTCTTTCTCATTTCCTGCATGCTCAGTGGGCAACACCTGAGGCCAGATTCACAGACATACTAAGCATTCAAACAGTATTTGACTGAAGAGTCTTTCTGAATGGAAACATTACCACAGAAACTTGATGCCTCTGAAAATTCAGATCATGCCTCTTTGAACAAATGTTTGCTTGACAGTTTTGGTCATAATCTCCTGAAGAGTAAGTTGTGTATTTGTGTAACGGAGATAAAGCAGCAACTTTCCTTTGGGTATGGTTATGATAAATTCATTAAAGTTTATGCAGCACTTCAAGACCATAGCCCTCTAATACAAAATTCCCACTACAACACTGATGATGGTGATGCAGAGTATTTAGTGAGAAGTTGCAATGAAGAGCACTAAATACAACATTCAGCTATACATTGGGGAGGATTAAAAGTACAATGCACCGAACAACCAACAATTTCGTCTCTATGTAAGACCACTGAGAAAATAATGTGTGACTTCACAGGAAAAAGCTAATTTACAATAGAACTACACAGAAAAATGCAATGGATTAGAAATAGAAGGCAGTTTTAATTTTGGTACAGTCTATTTTTTAATATTTGATTTTTTTGCAATCCTAACATTCATATTTTCAGACACAATTTGTGCTTACATGAATCCATATACATTATAGAAAGATTTCTGCTAAATTTTGTAAGTTTGTTAACAGTTGCCTTGGCAACTAAATTTAAACAGATCCACTGGCTGCTCTCTTGACCCTTTCTTTCTGAAGCTGTTTTGAGATCTAGCTTTTCAATACTCCTCAATATCCTTCTGCTCTGAAAATGAAAATATACCAAAGAGTGCAGCAACAGGACTCCTATGAGATTATGGGCAATTTCTGTCCATTGTTGTTGTACACTTCATAAATCAGGCTTCCTGATAGTTAAATTCACACTGGTTTCCTGTTCTCACCTAGTCCTCTTTAAGAATTATTTCTGAAATTAGCCACAACCCCAATTTATGCTGAGGAACAGGTTTGGAATTTTATTTTTTAAAGTTTGTGACTGAACTCTAAGGGTTTTTTTTTTGTTGTTGTTTTTACAGTTTATTCTTGCTGTCTTTCTACAGTAACAATCAATAAATTCAAGATGAATGTTTTCACAGTAAGGTTTATCCTTATCCTGTTGATGCACTAGTGGCTATACCTTGACCTTCTCTTTTTCCTTTCATAACCAAATCACAAATACGAGCCACCTCAAGGCTGCTCTAAATTGTGCTCGAATGCAGCAAAGTAAACAAAGCCCTGCTGGACTCAAGGATTTACTCTAGACATTTTTTTTCCCTCTCCCTGCTCCCCAAGGTGTCATCTGACAAGTATTTCATATTGCAGGCTGCAAAGAGGAGTGAAATAAGACAGCTCTCCTGGCATGATGCCACCAAGGGATTTTCTTCCCTTCAGCACACTCTCTGGGCAGAAAGCTGTGCCAGCTGCCCTGCTGCTCCAATCTCCAGGAATAGTGCAGAGCAGTGGGGAAGAAGAATGGAAGATCTAGGCCAAGATTACTTTTTGAAGAAAGCACTAATTCCCATTCTCCGATTCATGTTCAGGATGTTTCAGTTAATGCTTTTTAGAGACCACAGCTCTTAGGTTGAGGAAAATAAAGAGAGTTTTGTGTTCCCTTGCCTTTTTCGGCAGTAGACAAAAGTCAAGGGGCTTAGAGTTCACAACAGAGTAAGCAAATAGCAATGGATAATGAACACAGATTTGCAAGAGCTGGTTAAGCATCTATCAGTGATCCAACAGCAGCGAGAAATATCATAAACTGTTCCCTCATCTAAGGTATTTTTGAATGTTTCTCTAAGGATCCATGGTTATTTACATGCTGTTTATGTAGAAATAATTACATTTGCAGGCTACTTTAAATGGTATCAAGAAATTTATATGAAAAACTCAACAACCTAAATTTCCACTGGTAATGGTTTTCACCAAGTGGCAGTTTCCGAAGAAGAAGAACTGTGTGAAGAACTGTCAGTTTTCATTTATGTTTTGCATTAGAAGGATGCATTTGGAATGATAAACAGTAAATTACAGCAAACTAAAACAAAATTTCATAAATCTTAGTTATATTAACAAACTTAATACAAGAAAATCAATCAAACTCAGCTCCAATTAAGCTCAGCTACTAAACAAAGAGCTGCCATTGTCAGGAGTGGTGATTGCTTTTGAAATTCTGAGTTAGAATTCAAAAGAAGTTTTAGCATGTGGTATGTCATGTAGAAAAGGAAATCCTTGTTGGCTTGGATACACCGTGGAAGGCAAGCCCATGTGGCTAAGAAACACTGGTCAATGCTCTAAAATTTATGCATATTTAGTTTATGTTTATTCATATTTAAACTTCAATTCAAATCCCTTCCTTGTGATTTCATTTCTGTGGCTTGAAGTATTTCTCATTATGCCTTTCTACCTTTTGAACAGCTTGTGCTCAGCTGAAGTCACAGACTGAGAGGTAATGTGATAGATTGCCATTCTGACCATGGAGGTCCATCTTTGTCAGAGGCAATACTGAAAAAGCCCCATCAAGCAGACAGATGTATTTCATTCTGAAGAACTTCAGTAAGAGGCAAACTATATATGCTACATGGGATTAGGTGTTTGCATTTGATGTCTGTCTTACTTTCTACACACATAGAGACCAAAAGCCAAGCAGATGAAAACTGTTTTAGAGCCTTTTTTAAATTAAAGGCCAGGACCTTACCTTTGATTAATTTCCTATTTAAAGTGAATAATAAAATCTAAAAAGATAAAAATCAAGTACTGCACTGTAGTATCAGTTGTGTTAAGATGATTATCCCTGGAGGAAAAGGGAATCACTGATCTACTGGCAACAAGTCTTTCCCAGATTTATATATACCTAGAGTGAAAGTGGCAACAGATCCCTAGCTTCACAATTCCATCTGCAGCATTTCAAATTCTTGTATGTGCTCCTTAGAGAGAGAGAAATGGAAGTGCTGTCCTCAGCTACCAACCCTAGTGGCCTGTGCCACAATTTTCCATGAGACAGCGCCTGATCTCCTTTATTTACCACAGTTTAGTGCTGGGGAGTTTTTCAAAACTATAAATATACTTGATTTTAGCTTAATGCTCACATTTGTGACAACAGACTTTGATCCACTTCATGCATGTCTACAGTTCACCAATGAGAACAGGGCAAAACTACTTCAATACACCCACATGGATTAGCTTTGCTGTAGCAGAGTGTTGCTACAGCTGTACCTCCTCTACTACTAGCTTGTCTTCATTTACCTAGAATTTAAAATTTTATTCCAATCCCACATTTTAAAATAAGACCCTGAACTTTTCTCATAGTTTTCCACATTTAGAAATGTGGTTCTGTATCACCTTTAAGTATTTCTGCCTGGCTACATGAAGGATTTATCTAAATGCCTTCTGGATGTCAAAATCTTACAGCAGCAACTTCCCATTATATTATTTCCTTATATGATGAGCTTCCATCCTTAAAGGTAAATTGGGCATATATGAAATTGAGGCCAGACACGCACACCATCAAATTATAATTGTCTTTGCATGTACTATAGTCCTCACTGAAGTCACAGTCCTATCCCAGTTGAAACAGGAACTTTCTGAGGACAGGGGTTTGTTTCCTGGGGTTTCACGCCATGCTAACACACTCCTTCCATTTTTTTTTTTTTCTTGCTCCAGTCACTAGAAAAGGGAGCTTCTAGGCAAAACATGCCCAGACAAGCAGAGAATACAAGTGTACAAGCAGAGTTTGCATCCAGCTCTGTACACCAGATTCTGTAACACTTCGTATTATTTTCCCTTAACATGTTTGGCTTTCTGACCAGAAGATTAGAAGTCTGCAGTTCAACCTTGAAGTTTTTTGTTAAAGCAAAACAAAACCTGACACTTCAAAAAATAAAGTGACACACAAGAACAAATTACTTTAGGTTCACAAGGATGCTGCAATGCTGTATATTTTAAATGCAAGATGAAGCCAAACCAGCATGCCTTCATAGTGCTAGGATACAACATGAACATATTTTAATGTAACCTTTTTGGATCAGCTTCCATTATGCTTACTCACCAAAAACATTACTTCCAGCCAGTGACTTTTCACTACAAAAGATCACCTTCCAATATGCTCTTTCCACCAAATCATAAATTACTAACTCAGCACTAATCAGCACAAGCTAGAAAGAAGGTAACAAAAATACTGTGGAGGCTTAACATTGCCATTTTGGAGTCCTTACACATTTCTGAACAGCACTGTTGATCTGCTGGAAGGTAGGAAAACTCTGCAGAGGGATCTGGACAGGCTGAATCGATAAACCAAGGTCTACTATACGAGGTTCAATAAGGCAAAGTTCTGGGTCGTGCACTTGGGTCACAACAGCCCCAGAAGTGCCACAGGCTAGGGCAGAGTGGCTGAAAGCTGGCCCAGTGGAAAAGGACCTGGGGGTGTTGGTCAACAGCAGCTGAACATGAGCCAGCGAGTGCCCAGGTGGCCACAAAGGCCAACGGCATCCTGGCCTGGATCAGCAATAGTGTGGCCAGCAGGGCCAGGGCAGTGACTGTCCCTGTGACCTCAGCATTGGTGAGGCCACACCTCACGTGCTGTGTTCAGTTCTGGGCCCCTCAGCACAAGAAGGACACTGAGGTGCTGGAGTGTGTCCAGAGAAGGGCAGTGGAGCTGGGGAAGGATCTGGAACACAGCTCCGATGAAGAGCAGCTGAGGGATCAGGACTTGCTTGGCCTGGAGAAAAGAAAGCTCAGGGGGATCCTAACCACTCTTTACAGCTACCTGAAAGAAGGTTGTAATGATGTGGGTGTCAGTCTCCCATGTAACAAGGAATAAGACAAGAGGAAATGGCTTCAAGTTGCATCGGGGGAGATTTAGATTGGATGCTGAGAAAAAATTTCTTCCCTGAAAGGGGGAACAACCTGCCCAGGGAAGTGGTGAAGTCACTGCTCCTGGAAGTATTTAAAAGACATATAAATGCGGTGCTTATGGACATGATTCAGTGCTGGACTTGGCAATGCTGGACTGGACTCTATGATCTTAAACATCTCTTCTAACCGATACAATTCTATGATTTTAACCATAAACCATGTGCTCTACTCTCTGGACTCCCATGTTTGCAACACAAAAAGTGCACAACACTTGAATATAAACTCAGTTGACAAGATTTCATCACGCTAGAATTAGCAGAAATTCCAGAGCAGATAAAAACAATAAAGCCTGACAACTTTTTTTATTTATTTTGAGTTTGTATCCTCAGGAAAGGAAGCATAGCAATATTTATGTCAATATTTCATATTCTGTGTTCCCTGGGAGTCAAGAACCCAGGTTTCCCTGGTAACCTCCATTGTTTTGCCTCCACAGGTTGCTTTAGTCTCCGCTCACCTTGGCACCTGCGATCCAGTGCAGCCAGTACGGCTGGGACAGAACTGCGCTCACTTGTGCTGCTGCTGCCACAGCCCTGACCTTCAGCAGGCTACAGAGCCCATCACCAAAGGAGCAGGGCTCTAAAGCCTGACCTTGCCTTCTTGGTGGAGGCCCAATTAATTTTCACAGATCCTTCCCACAGCTTTCAGATTGTCAAACCACACAGCACCAGTCTGGGTTAAACTGCATCCAAAGAGACAGCAGCTACAGACCAGTTCTCTGATACAGCTGGCAGTCCATTTAAATGAACTGATATTCAAGAGCCAAAGGGAGGGGATTTGAAAGAGTGACAGACAGACACAGGGTGAAGTCTTTGCTTCCAGAGGAATTGCCATAATGTGTCTGAGCAGGTGGCAAAAATGAGAAGAGAAACCTGTAAGAAGAATATGAATTTAATTTCTCTCTCAAGCTGTTAATAGAAGCCGAGGCACAAGCCCTTTCACAGCTGAACTGGCATTTGGACTGATCCGTATTGACAGCTTGTTTACTGGGAAGGTCTTAAGAACTAAAAGTGCTCACCAAGTAACTTAAGCTCCTTCCAATGTAGGGAAAATACAGTGAGAGGGAGGCTAGCTCCTTACACTCTGCTGCTGCAAGAGGAGAAGAAAACCTTTTACTTTCTGGTTTTGCATTGAATTTAGAAAATTTGACTTGCTAATCTTTTATACATTGGCATTCTTTCATCTTCTTGAGAGATAAATATTTTTAATCAGGCAATTCCCTTCAGGATAACAGTGATTCAAATTATACTGATGAATGATATCAATCAGTTATTAGGCATGAAAAATGTGTATGTCAAACCCTAACAATGTTTATCCTAACAAAAGTGCAAAGCTTTTTTTCCTCTTCTTAAAAAACCCCAAACCTCTAATAGTTTTTTTCTACACTCAAGAGGGCTTTTTTTCTTCAAATGTTAGAATAAAACCAGCAGCTAAGTAGTGAGTCCTGTTTGCAGTAGAACATTATTAAATGTTCTAATTAATCAAATTAATGGGAGATACCATGCCATATCCCTGCAGATATACAGAAGATATTTTCAAAGGCTGCTTTTTCAAATGGAAAATTAACATTAAATGGCACTGCTGACTTTAAAAGCCCTGGACATGGTTGCCTTTTCTTCCTCATTATTTTGCCAGATATCTATCTTGACTCAGACAACATTTCACTTTTAAGGATTTTAAATTATTGGAACATCAGGGCCTCTCCCAGGGGAGTTCAAGCACAGAGCTCTACCTCTCCTTATCCCTCATCCTAGGAGTCAGACTGTGACCCTTGCTGCAGAGGAGGTGGCTTTGCTAAACCAGGACATCTATCAAAGCTGCTCATCCCTCAGCTTCTTTATGCAGTAAGGGAATGCCTGGACTACACCACGAAACTTTTGTTGGCAAAGACAATGCCACACAAATGGCTGCACCAGGGCATCATAGCTGTATCTGACTATTTCACAAACCAGCCAGGAAACTGTAGCGAGCTGCTGCAGAAAATGTTGTAATGAGGAGACAGTGATTTCAGGCAAAACCTAGGGAAGGTATAACCACAAACCTTGCTTGGAGAGACCCATATGCTAGCAGAAGTAACAGCTATATAACCTGAGCATATGCCTTGTTTGCCTCTCACTTGTTCCTGTGGAGATACATGGGAATGGTCAGCTCTCAGTGGCTGCTGAATAAACCTACATCATGAATTTGTAATGGGGGAAGGAGTATGTAGTTCCCATCTAGTCCATGTGTGATCTAAGGTTGTGTATGATACAATCTACACACCCTGTCTTTGCTCTAGATGAAGCAGCACACCTAACATTCCTCTACCTGACAGCAGAGAAGATGAATATGTTTGTTTACTTCCAATAAATTCCAATGAAATGTCCAAAGACTAAAATACAGACAAACATCATAATGGATGGGATCTGTACAGCATGATCAACTTAAAGGGATTATTTTGATGTTGAGACACTCAAGGTTCCCAGCACTACTAGAAGGGACTTAAACTTACTAACACTTTTCCCTCTACTTCTTTGGTATCAGAGGGGAGATAAGATTGCTATCACCTTTATACTTCCATTCTTTATGCAATAAACTCAGTCAGCCTCAAGTCTCTTTGCCTTACTTACTGGGATCCCAAAAAAACCTTCAGACCCTATGTGAACAAAAGAATTCATGATGTGTATCAGGCTATCCACATGCTTCTGTCAGCTACCTTACTGCCTTAAATGAGGAGGAAAAAAGACCAAAACCAAACAACACAACTCTAATTGGCCAAACCATTTGTTCTGACGATAATACAAGATCTGCAACACGGGGCTCAAAAAAATACACTGCAACATCAAATGCCAGAGTTGTTTGTTTCCCTTGTGCTCCACATGGTGTGCTTCCCTCATGGGACCAACATTAGCAGTCTGACCTAAGAAGTCACTTGTGCTTCACCTGCTGCTTGCTGTCCCTCCCCATCACCACAAGCGAAAGTGAAATGCTCAACAAAACCCAGTTTGGCCGTTGTCATTGTTTTAAGCTCCCTCTCAAAAGAAACAAAACTGAATGTTAGATCTCCAGCATTCAAAAAAGGAAAGACATCTAAATTGGTGTTCACAAAATCATCTCGGTAGATAATGAAAACTGTAAAAATCCGCAGAAGAAATGACATTCTGAAAATAAGTCAGGAAGCACGTTCAACATCCAAACAATTCCCTACACAAGGGTGATATAGAGGACAAATAATGTTCATCAAGATTAAGTTGCAGTAAAATTAATTCATTTTGTAAACAGAAATTTTTTATCAGTAATAAGCAGTATAAACACCTAAAGAAAAAGAAGATGCAGCTGCAAATTATGGCATAATGCCATCTTTACAGCTACCTTGTCATTATGGAACTAAGCATATAGTTCAGCTCCTGGTTGCAGGAGTCATTTTTACAGAACAATATTTATTTTATGCACCATACATCTGGTGCTGAAGACAGAAATGCAATATACAAAATATACACATGAAGGTGTTTTACTTAAGTTCACATAGTTGTTTGAAACATTGCACCTTTGTAAAGAAACCCGGAAAAATTTCCAAGTTTGATTATCTATGCAAGAAATGAGTTTGTTTACAGGGTCTTCTCAAAAGCCATGAATTAGAAGGTGTAGTTCAAAGGAATGCATTTGGCACAGAGAAGAACAAAAGGCAATTAACAAAAATTCTTGCTTGGAAACGTTTTAACCTAGAAGAAGTGCAGAAATACCAATCCTGGGCACAAAGTTCATTTCCCAGCAGTGGGTAAATGTCTAATCCAAATTGATTCTGGCCAATATTTCATGCTTTAATCAACAAATACATGTTGCAGAGAGCTATCTGGGGAAATAAAAAAAAAAAAAAAAAAAGGCAAAACATAACAAAACATGGGTCCTGATCTGATGCCATGAAGGATATTCATTAATGCTGCAACAGATGGTTAATCTGGAGACTTAAAATATGTCAACTCCATTTAATTAAAAGTCAACATTATTATAATATTGCCATCATGAAATCAGGCTCTGTCAGCGTGCCAAATTTTATTGTTTTACTTTTAAACAGAAACTTTTTGATGAGGAGCAACACATTCACCACTTCTGTGAACATTCATATGTCTCAGTAAACACAGAGCAAATTCTTCTGGGGGCTCCCTCCTGGAGTGGCTCCTCCATGCACAGCAGGATTTTTGATCCATCTACTCCTATAGTCAGCAACATTTCAGGCTGCAGCAGGTTCTGGAGCCAATACAGATAACACCACTACTGATAAGGAAGCTAACTGGTGTTGTGTCAGATCAAATAGCTCATCCATCACCCTGTAATTTGCAGTGTAAATACACAGCAGTGAGTCTAACTCTAAGTGAGGTGTAATTCATTGAAAGGGTATTGATATCTGGCTTAAAGTATTCATAAGGAACTCCACAGAAGGAAGCAGCCAACATCAGGTAATACTCATTCTTTAGCATCCTCTGCCACCACAGGAAGCTGACACTGAGGCATGAGGGTAAGTACCAGAGGTGGCTGTCAGCACCCGATAGAGCAGTCATTACAAAACACCGCACAACAAAAGCTATCCTGACCTCAGGTCCATTACATGACTCTGATTTTGCCTGAGGCTTCTCAAATACTTCATTAAGGAACACCTCAATTCATACCCTAATATTCCTGAATTTAAAATCCCAGATGGCAGGGACTGTACCATTGAGACTTCAGCCTGAGCTGCACTGCGCTGCTATTTTGCAGGAGTTTTATCTCAAAAACCTCTTCACCTACCGCAGGAGACTCCAGATCTTAATGGAAGAAAAGCATGAACTGCAGGGCCCAGCAGAGAGCAAGCACTTGACACCCATTGGTACCAGAGCAGAAGGGAATCAAATCTTGATGTGCAAGCCCTGGTGACAGCTGATTAGGGGTTGCAAACACTGCTGTAAAAGTGCCAAGGAAAGAGACAAGCAAAATCCCATCTGGTTATGGACTCCTATGCTCTGAGGTTTGGAGCAGACCCAGTTCTGTTAATAATACAGAATAATCTTACTGGCTTAGATTAATTTGTCCCAAGAAAATTAAGAATAAGGAATAAGAATAAGGAATAGGAATAAGCATAAGGAATAAGAATAAGAAAGAAGAAGAAGAAGAAGAAGAAGAAGAATAGAAAATACTTTTATCTGGAGGAAAAAGAAAGCCTTTTTTCTGTCTCTAACTAACACCCAATAGCTCTGAAGGATAATGCCTCATATGCCACTAAGCCACAGATACGAAGTGTAAGTAACAGCACCAGCAGGACATACTGGCTCAGGCACCAGGGTATGAGAGCTTACTTTTATGTTCCAAGAAAACACCTATAGGCAGTGTTTTAAAACCATTACAAGTGTGTGGTCTGCAGAAAAATTGTGAAAAAAAAAATCAGACTGCTGCTTTGCTGTATGTTCCCAGACATCAAACAGGGAGCTAAACTCCTGACAGTTGCATCTGCATAATGACCCAGCAGCCATCTAACCTTTCGCTAGCCCCTTTGGACAGCTCTGCAGCTGCCGCGGCTCTGAGCAGCGGGGCTGGACCAGGGGTCAGAGGGGACAGCAGAGTCAATCACACAGATGCCAGGCTTGGAAACAAGCAGTCAGAGTCTGTGTTTTGCAGCTCCTTAAGCACACCTCTTATCTGAACGGCAGGGTCTGAATTTAGTAGAATTTAATAGAGCAGGCAAATGCATGGGAACAAGTTCATTGCTCCTCTAGTGGGAAGGTGTACAATGGCAATGAATAATAGAGCATTTACATGTGCCTCAAAGTATTAAAGAATGCTAAGCAGAACTTGGTAAATGCCACCAAAGCTTGGTAGATCCTAACTTCTTATTGACATTTTAATAACTCTCTTTTCCTCCTGAGTTTTGGACCTTCCTGCTTGGATGCACAGAACAGTGACAGACACAGCCTTAGAAATATCAATATAAAACATGCACTACATTCTTCAAAGCTGAAGGCAGAAATGGGCTGCAGGCTTGTCTTACCAGTTTGTAGTGCTCTGATTTTAATTAGAGACTAGATCAATCACTCCAAATGCCTATCACAAATCTGCATGCTGCAAGAAATATGAGAGGTAAATACACAGGTGGTAAGAATGCAGGTGCTGCAAATGCTGGTATTGCAAACCAAGTGGGACGGCAGAAGCCACAGGGAGCTGACGCATTCCTGACTCCTATTTCCCATATGCAATCTTTGTCAGGTTGGCTGTTAACAACTGCAGAAAAATGGCTGTGCAAAAGCCAAACCTCTTAGGTAGCCACATCCTAATCCACCTGAAGCTGTAGTATAATGCAGAGATTTCTGCTGTTATCAGTGGACACAAAAACATGACTGAAAATTCAATGTACAGACCTATAGAAAAAATATAGGTCCAAACCTAACACGAATCTAACAACCCCATCCTGAGTTCCATGAAGTCCTGTATAAAAGTGGAATTCAATTGGATTGACCAGTGACAGAAACATTCTTCCTGGTAGAAAAATATGCACTGAACACATAATCTCTCTATTGTAGATTGTGTGCTAATTAGCACAGAATTTCAGTGAATGCAATGTCTTGCTAGGTATAGACAGGTATTCAACTATTCCTCACATT
This sequence comes from Origma solitaria, assembly GCA_013397895.1. NCBI lineage: Eukaryota > Metazoa > Chordata > Aves > Passeriformes > Acanthizidae > Origma > Origma solitaria. Next base: position 1,795,176 of record VZRL01004167.1, read on the forward strand.
CAAAGTAGTGAACCGGACATGAACATTAATTAGGAGTAATACTGCTGTTTGCTTAAAGAAAGTCTTATTTCCACAATTTTTTTCTCATTTTGTAGCTGAATTTTGAACACTCTGATTTACTTCAGTGTCAGAAATCAGCAGTTATTTTCAATATTTAATTATTTTGTCAATATAATGAAAAAATATAATTTTCATATGGACAACAGATGTTTACACCAAACCCTCAGTGAGATCAACTACCTTAGTAACTAATTTAGATACTTAGTAAGTATCTGTTGGAGTTACATAATGCCCTGATGCATAAACACTTTTTCAAAGCTAAGAATAACAGTCCAAGGACATCTGCAGCAAAGACACATTTAAGATCCCAGAGCACTTCCAGAAAGAAGAAATTACAGGAAAATATGAAATGCTTACAACATGATCCAAAGGTCACGAGGATCAAAGGAGACACTCATTATGAGTTCAGCAAACTTTGTGACTTGACCATAATCACTCAGAAAAGGACACCAAGAACATTGAAAGAATCACCAATAAATACATGCAAATGGTTGAGATATTCAGTACTGCACGGTGGTAATACACTATCACTCTCCTAGCACCTCTCATTAAAGTCAAAGTGAGTATTAAACTCTCACAACTCTGCTGAATTCTAAGTATGATAAAAAGAAATCATATTCAAAGATAAAACATATGCTTATTACCTGGTATTTTTAGATATCACAAACGTCTAGTTCAAGTGACTTATTTTAATCCTAACTAAAAATAGCAGACTTGCCAATTCCTCTGCTAGCCTGACAAGTAGTCTAGACATGGTTAGATAATAGCATTCACCTTTGACAGTCCCCTCTGAGGTATTCAACATTTGTTAATGGTTTAATAAATTCCAGTCAAATAGTGCTTTATGTCAGTCATGTCAGCTAATAAATTCCAAGATGTTTATAACTACAATGACCAGCTTTGTCCCCACACACCTGGATGAGCATACACTATGAACATGCAGATGTTATTGACACCTGGAATAGAAACATAACTGATTGAAATATACTTCAAAATTCTCCTCATGCTTCCACAAATACAGGCAAGTAACAGTTACATTTGTTATGACAGATAAACTAATGGGCAGGTAAATATCAAGACATTTTTGCCCTTCCAAATATCTTGTCTTGCAAAAACAGATTTTAAATTTTCCTATTATTCAGCATTCTGTAATCCTGAAGTGTGAATGCCTTTGATGAGAGACAATTCTCAATAGTACTTAGAGCCACAAGTCCACGACATGTTTCTCGTCACCTGGAAGTATTTCCTGAAAGTCCCTCTTTTCTTCAAAATCCATGTATCCTTACTTTTCTAGAATACTTACTATCTAAAAGTACACCCAGCATCTCTGAATAACATGCATCCTTTACAAAGTGAAGATGCAGTACCTTTTCTGACAAGTACACCAATCCACACAGTAAAGAAATTTTCCACATTCCTGAAAAAATTTAAAGACTGTATGCTATTTCCAGGATGTGTACTTATCTAATCCTTGTCCTTCAGCTTTCATATATAATTTCAGGCCATCATTGACTGGCAGAAGATTTAACAACAAGGAAGGAAATAATGCCTCTGTGTGACTCAGCAGCATCCTAATACAGCAATATCTAAATATGCTGACCCTAAACCTGCATAGAGCATCTGTATTAGCTGATAAGAGATCTATACAATTGTTAGGTCACAGATCGTTCTACCTCAATGTTTCAGTTTGTTGCACTAAACCTTGACAGCTTCAGCAACCACAAATGCTTTCCTGCTCCGACAATAAAAGGTTTAATATTGCCAAATACATTTATTCACTCCAGTCTTCTTTAGTCCCCAACACAGAGCATGAAATTCAGCAGATTTTACAGTATGACTAAAATCAATGAGCATATGAGCCTCCATTTAAGAAGGATAAATTAGTTCTCTGCTGATAACTTAGGGAAATATAATTGGTGTCCAGCTTCTGCAGAGCATCTGGGTTTCCTCTACCTCTCTTTTTCATAGTCAAGACAAGGATGGAAATTCCTTCCTGTTTAATGACTCTGCAGAAAGGAGAACAATGCTGCTATTCTTGGTGGGGAAGAAAGAAATACAATTTATTGATGCTAATTTGACAAAAGCTTTGATGAGGACTGTTCTCATCTATTCCAGAAGGGCAAGGTAGGGAAATTAATCCACTGGCAGTTTAACCGAAAAAAGCAGTCACAAGTGATTTCCTATACAGTATTTTGTTAATTTTTGTACCTGGACACTAATCAAGAGATCAGATCACAGCGCCATTTAGAGGGTCAAGGGCAACCTAACTAATACAGTACCTGTGATGCACAGAGCTTGGCCTTCAATGTGAAAAAAGTTCACTCATGTAATACAGATGGGGTAGAGATAGCTTACCATTTTCAGAGAAGCTCTTTCAAAATGCCTGTGAATGCTTCAGGATCCAAAATACCAACTTACAAACTGGTTCACAGTTTAATGGCTCATGGTTGAAAAGAGATAGCCATTCCCACAGGTGGTACATTCCTCAAACTATCACCCTATGGTTAATGATTATTCCTTTCCCTTTTCTATATTTCATAACTTCTTTGTCCGAGAGTACCACCATCAATCAAAGCGTCTGAGGAGTGACACCACATTGCTGGAAGTCTGCAACATGGTAACTCCATATGGAGAGGGATAACACACAGTTTCACAAAGCCTGGCACCTGCAGCCATGCTACAAACTCAGTGCTGTCGATGCCAGGAGAAAAAGCTGGCCTATGGTTTGGTGTCAAGCTGGCTGCAGCTTCTAACAGCCAGGAACTGCATCCAAAACACTGCATTGCAATTCACTGGAAACAGCCAGGAAAGGAGCTCCGTATACCTGAAATTACAGTGAGCCTATCGCCATGGATCACTCCAAGGTAGTTCTGCACACCTGAATTTTTCCAAGCAGACCATCAGACACTAAAAATAGAGAATCCCTACTTTTTGGGTGCTAGTATGCAACAGAAAGCCTCTGGTGCTTGATCACATTTGACAGATAAAGACTTAACTGCATTGGAGGGCTGCTAGCCTAGGTTTGCATACAAAGGGCATGGCAGCAGGAATGCTGCAAGCCTGGAGATGTACATCATCAGGGTGGAATAATTCAGGGCAATCTGCTCCGACCATAATATGAAGAAAACACTGATGTGCCTCCCCCTGCTGTGATCAAGCCTGCATAGAGCCTTATCCAGACACCATACCAACAGAGCAGGCTTTGACCTCACTGTGAAGGTAATACCTGCCTCCTCTTTCCCCTGAACATTCTCTTTGTAGAAGCAAAAAGACAGTTTTCCCCTTTACACAGTGTCCTGCTGCGTGGTACCCTGAGGTCAGCATGACAGCATGCTCTGGATCTAAATGGCCTGATTTTTCCTGCCACCTCTCCCTCCCCCCCCTGTCATGCTTCAGAAGTTTCAATAATAATAACAACACTAAAATAGAGAGCAAAAATATCCCCCAGGAGACTGTTTAAACACATTCCAAATAATTATGGCTAGGGAGGCTGAGGGAAGACCTTATTGCTTTCTGCAAGTATTTGAACAGAGGTTGGAGTGAGGTGGGGCTGATCTCATTTACCTGGTAACAAGTGATAGGATGACAGAAAATGGCCTCAAGTTGCCCTAGGGGAGGCTTAGATTGGATATTAAGAAAAATTTCTTCACTCGAAAGGGCTATCAGGCACTGGAACAGACTGCCCAAGGAAGTGGTGGGGTTACCATCTCTGGAAGTATTTAGAAGATGCATAGATGTGGCACTTGGGGACACAGTTTAATGCTGGGCTTGGCAGTGCTGGGTTAATAGCTGGACTCAGTGATCTAAAGGGTCTTTTCCAACCTAAATGGTTGTAAGACTAACATCCCAAATGCAGCTCTGTGGCTTCCAGTTTCCCTCCTCTCCGTCAACACATCCTGTGCTTGCCCAAACCACTACCTCTGCTCCGAAATGAATCCTACTGAGACAGTTTTCCCTTTCTGTCAGGGCTCCATGCTTTTGCTCCTATTTTGGCTGGATGCTCCTCTCCCCTCAGATCTGATCATTCATCTTCTCCACTTTCTGTCACTCTTGCTTTCTCCTTGCTTTTTTCCAGGACTGCCTCAGCACCACCCTTATCAAAGCACTCAGTAACAATTACATTGATAAAATGTATGCAAATTAATATTTTTTGAATCTGTGATGTGTCTAGGTTTGCAGCGTCACTCAGGCGTTAGCTGATGCCTAACTATTCAAATCTTTTCCCTCAGTAAGTCTCTCATTATAAAACATACAATTTACTGGCATGTATTTTTGTTCTTGCTTCCAAGTTAGCTACATGCAAATGTGAACTCACAGATACTGCTTCAGGTTTCTGGATTTTGAGATTCCTTTTGTCCCTGTAATATATCTCTCTAGATGAACAAAACACTCAAAACAAACCCCTTCAGAGTATTTATAACTGAATAAATTGTACAGTTCACTAGCAGCTACTCCCTATGGCATTTGGTTAATTATTTAAGTTAAGCAGGTTTATTTGTTTTATTGGAAACCTGTCTTGTTTGCCCTTTAATGCCTTATTTTCTTTTGCATGGATTTTCTTTTCCTCCACCATTACTCAACTCAACTCAGGAATTCTAAGACAGAAAACACAACTGACAATCCTAAATATCCCTGTTCCCAAATGAGAGATAAATACTTTTACTGTCATGAACACTCTACTGGCTCAAAACTACCAGGCAATTTTTGGTTTTGTTTACTAGAAAACAACCTTAAAATTTTGATAAAATTAAAAATAAAAAAAAAAGGGGGGGGGGGGAAGAAAAAAAGGCAATAAAAAGCTACCAAGACCATATTCTCAAGAAAAGGAGCTACTCCACTTTGGTACAAATTTTAGGAATAATCATGGGAAACTTACTCCACAAAGCTAGGAGTGAGATATTTTTGCAGGCATAGAACTAATTATTGGACAGACATACTGAGTGAGCAGCAATTTTGCAGATGTTGTGCACCTGAGCTACCAGCTAGAACTGGCAAACGCATGCTTAACTGGGAATACACTTGCACACTTCATGCCTTTCCCATACAGAGCGCAGAGCATTTCCCTTGCCCTAAAGTAATCACTGCTGCTCACAAACAGGTCTGAGAATGCACACAAGCACAGATGTAACCACGCAGAGTTACAGACCTTATTTAGGCACTGAGAGACTGATCTCAAATTCCTGGTGGATGGTTTTCAGTAGAGAAAAACTACAAAGGGTCAGACCCTTGTATTAGCAGATAACTCAATATATAAATACACTAATCACTCAGCATCTCTGAGTTAGAGATGCTGAGCACTCCTGGAGAAGAGCAAGGGGAGGAAATATCCTGTAAGCTTAGTATTGAAACTAATGAAGGCAAATGCCTCCAAATCCACCTGGAGGAAGAGATATTTAAAAATACATATATATTTTCTTAAATTCTGAAATAGCTTTTAATTCTTTCAATATATTACCTCAGAAGGCAGAAATTCAGTTTTGTAGAGATGGCATAAATATACCTTATGCTTTCCTTGAGTAGTTTCTCCAGAGCAATAAAACAAGTCTAACAACTTAACAAAGAAACAAAACTCATGCAGAAAACACTAAAACAGAATGGGACAATTAACCAATGATGCAAATGTTCTCATGTGTTACTCCTCAGTTAAAAAACCCATGAATATATAGTGTAGGTAATACTTTTGAAGTTTTTCCTCATAGGACAACTTTGTATATAAATAGGTGTATATAATAGCAACATTAGTGTATCACATTCTGTCCTCATAACAACTTCTTCCTTCTAAGAGTTCTTACTGGAATTGAAAAGTATCTCTGTAGTGAAGTAAACAACTACAAGCATCTACACTGAGCACAAGCACAGGCAAACTAATGAACTACAAATTTCCCCAACTTGCCTGGCTGTAGTTATCCTTCCCCAGCTAGAGAGAAGAGGAAAAAAAGAACCCTAACTTGTCCAAATGCCACCAAAAAGCATGAAAAGCTTCCACACTTCTATTTCCAAAAGAAAAGAATGTGACAGGAATGAATACATGGAAAATAAAGTTTTCAACAAATTCTCAGACTATGGAGAGTTTCAGATAAGATACTTTAAAAAAACAGAGTTGATATTTAGCAAGAATTCCATGTGATTTTGAAATAAACATTAATATTTTCATGATCAATGTCAGTCAGAAATATTTCTGTAATTAGAGTCAGTATTTTCTGCTAATACATTTATCAAATGAAGATGGAAGAGAGGTTATTGAAAGCAGAAGAACCAAGGCCATACTGAAAGCACAAATACTCTTGCTAAAAATGTGTTGAGTACAGCATTTTGCAGCTGAATTGCCTAGAGAGGAACTACACAGCAGCTCAATCATTAGTTTCTCATGCAGTTCTTAGTTTACTTCCGAAGTACATCCCGTCATGAGCAAACACCAAGCCAAGCACTTCACAAAACAATACCAAGCTCCTAAAGGCATTATCTGAGAAGTACATCACTATGGTTAGTTTTTCAAGAAAAAAACAGTGATATTAATAGAAGGATGGTTGATTTGTACCACAGTAACCAATTCTGGCATGCTGCCCTTGTTGCCACTGGCATGTGTGAAGGACTGTTGCTGTCTCTGGAAACCTCATGCACAGTGGAATGGGAAGGTAAGAACAACACAGCACATATACCTAGGAACTCTTGATGAAAGGCAGTTAGGTTTTCTTTATTGTGTCCATGCCTTTGTGATCAATTCCAAACCTTTAACTCTTGTCTGAGAAAAAAAACATCAGAGACAAGATTCCCATTCCCCGAGGTAATTTCCGAAAGTGATTTTATTTAATTCATCGCACTTACTGAGCAATAGATCCTATTTTTAATAAAGTACTGAGTCATTCTCATGTTAAATTAAAAATTATTTCCTATTCTAAGATTAAAATCTGCAGTGCATCTGGTTAATGATATTGATCTTTAAACCTTATCAAACCAAATGGAAAAATGTAGCTCCAGTTTTTGTTCTTAGTTTGTCCTTTGTCTGCCAGTTCACTTACAAAAAAAACCCAGAAGTAAACCCAGACTCTTTTTTTATTTTGCAGCATCAGACGTTTCCATAAGATGTATTATGAAACATACCTGGAGTCTTTACAATAACACTGAGCTGTTTTATGTTTCTAAATCAAACTAAGGAAACTCATTAGAGCTTTTCAAAGAGCATGAGAACAGTTCTTCAAAGAAGCATCACTAAATTCTAAATATACATATGCTTACTTCAAAAGTTCTCAGTTGAACAGGAACTGGATCTTCAGAAATACTTCAGGATCTAAGCAATGTCAAGGAAAGACAAGACACACAAGGAAAAGCAGAGAGGAGCTTTTTCTAAGAAGTGAGAGGGAGTAAGACTGAGCAGTGCAAAATTTTCAGAACAAACACCCAGGGAAAAGATAACTGTCACCCAGAGGTGAGATAAAGGCTAAGATCACCTCCTAGGACTTGGGCGCCCAGGTCCAGTAGTTTGGTTATCATTACAATATACTGATGTAAAGATGAAAGAGGCTTCCTGTGATAGATGTATTACTCTCCTATCAAGTTCAGTTGTATCTATCTGTGCAGTCCTGATATGGAATTGCATCTTCATTAGTGTCACACACTGAGATTATCCCTAAATAGAAAACCTAAGGCATAAGGGTTTGAGGGTCTTTTTTGCTGTTGTTGTTTTTACTTGTAGGATAATTCTTTTTCTTTTGTACACTGATTTTCTCAGTCATACTCAATATTACGATTCCTTCTCAGCTCATTTTCAAATTAAACTAACACAGCCTCCGCGACATTGCTCCTTTGCAGCAGCTTGTTCACTGCAGTAGGAGCCATTCACAGCCTCTGGCTCTTTTCAGGCTTAGGTTTCCAAACCATTACTCCTTGTAGTGCTCCTCATAAAGCAAATCCTGAAGTGAAACTGTATTTCCTAGTAGAGGCTGCAAGCCATGTTAGAACAATTTAATGATAGTCACCCACTTAAATAAAAATAAAAAAGGAAAAAGAGAAAAGGGCAAACACATCACCTGTCTCTTCATAGCTGCAGTAATGACGTTGAATCACAGAATTGGCCACCACCCTGTTCAGCTAAATATTAAACACATCCAATGTTGGGGAATCCCCCACTTCTTAAGGGAGATTATTCCAATGGCTGATTGCTCTAACTGTGAAAAATTTTCCTCTTGTGTCCAATTGTAATCTCCCTAAAACTAAATTATACTCATTACACCTCATCTTTTTCATCTGACTCCTTACAGGAAGGGAGTCTCCAGCTTCTTACTAGCCATCCCGGGAATACTGGAACATGGTGGTCCCCCTTGCATCCCCCCTAAGTTGTCTTTTCTCAAGGCAGAGCAAATCAAGCTCTCAGCCTTTCCTCATAGGGCAAACTTCCTAGTCCATTGATCATCTGTGTGCCTTCTCTGGACCCTCTGCAGCCTGTCCACAACTTTTTTTCATGGCAGAGACCAAAACTGAACACAGTATTCAAGGCAAGGCAAGCTGAGTGGAGTGGAACAACAATGACTTCTTTATCAGCTAGTGATGCCCTTGTTGATGCCGCCCAGCATCCTGTTGGCTTTCTTCACCACAGCAGCACACTGTCCACTCATCCTGAGTTCGTCATCCATCAGGACAAGAGCTACTACTCAGCAGGGTAGATTCCTGTTCTCCTGGATTATGTTTTCCCAGGTAAAAGACCATAGGTACTTGCCAAACCTCATAAGGTTCTGGTTAGCTCACTCTTTCAGCCTCTCCAGGTCTTCCTGCAGGGTGGCTCTCCCTTCTGAAGCGTTCACTTTCCCACTCAGCCTGCTACCACCAGCAAACTCTGCCAGGGTACACTTGATCCTGTCTTATGGCTCACTTCGGAAGATATTAAACAGTGTTGGGCCCAATACCTACCCCACTGTGATAGGCTGCCAGTTTGAAGAGCTATTCACCTGGGTGTTGCCTGTCAGACAGTTCCCCACTCACCACACAGAGCTCATGTCCAGACCCTTAACACATCAGCTTCTCTAGGACAGGGCTTTAGGAAGCCATATCAAAAGCCTTGGACAAATCCACGTAGGCAACGTCCACCACTCACCCCACATCAGCCAAGTTACTTTATCATAGAGGGAGATCAGGTTTGTCAAGCATGATTTGCCCTTGGTGAATCCATGCTGGCTCTTCTCATCACATGCTTCCTCTGACTTGGGATGGCCTCCAGGAGGATGTGTTCTGTAATTTTCCCAGGGACCGAAGTAAGACCGATGTGCCTAAAATTTCCTGTATCCTTCTTTAATCCCTTCTTGCAGATGAGGGTGATATTAGACTTCTTCCAGTCTTCTGGGACATCTCCCAATATCCACAACCACTCAGAGATTAAGGAGAGCTGTCAGACCCAATGCTGTCAGACAGCTCTCTCAACACCCTCAGCGGGACAGTGTCAGGGCTCGTGTAACAGATCACATACAAACTCCTCCTTCACTGCCAGTGGGGCCGTGTTTGCATCAGCCTGGGGTTTTGTTCCTGAGGCCTGGGGCCTGACAGTGCTGGTAAAGATAGAGCTGGAGAAATGCTGAGAACATTTGCCTTTTCAGCCTTGCTAGTGACTAATTCCCTTCTGCTTTTTAACACCAGGCCAGTATTCCCCTCCTTTCTGCATGATTTTTACATACCTGAAGTACTCCTTATTGTAGTTTTTGACATCTCTGGCCAATTTCAATTTGAACTGAGCTTTTGGTTTTCTTACTGCATCTCTGCATGCCCTGGGAATGCTCTTGTAGTTCTCAAGGAATATTGCCTGTTTTTATATCTCTGGTACACTTCCCTTGGTTTTGTGCACACTCAGAAGCTCACAGTGAAGCCAAGGAGACCTCTTGCCTCACCGACTTTCCTACCTTTAAAGGGGATTAAATGTTTTTGTGCTTCCAGGGGAGTATTATTGAAAAACTCCCAGCACTCACTACCTCCCTTATCCTCAATGGAAGCTTCCCATGGGATATCTCCCAGCTGAGCTCTGAGCAAGCTGAGTTTCCTCTTCTAAAAATCTAAAATCTCTTCCTTAGCACTAGCCTTCAGTATGCTCAGCAGGATCCTAAACTCCAAAATATTGTGATCACTGCAGCCAAGGCTATCATTAACTGAGATGTTCCAAAGCAGTTTTGCTTGGTTTGTGAGTAACAACTCCAAAAGTGCCTCATTCCTGGCTGGCACAGCTAACATTTGTGTGAGAAAGCAGTCCTCTGTGCATTCCAGAAACTTCATGGATGATGTGTGAGCTGCTGCATTGTTCTTCAAAAAAAAAAAAAAAAAGTCTGGGTAGATAAAGTCATCCCTAAGAATCAGGCTCTCTTGACGCAAAACTTGCTTAAGTGACCCAAATATTGTTTTGTTGATTTTACTGTCTTGATTTGGAAGTCAGTGGCAGATGCCTACTGTAAGATTCGCCTTGGATCCAATCCCTCCGATCTTGACCCAGAGGCATTCCATAGGGCTGGAATTACCATCATTCACTTCCATACATTCAAGATTCTCCATTAACAAAGAGCACAACAACTTCTCCTCCTCTTTTTCCCTGCCTGTCTTTGCACAACAGCTTGTAGCCATCCATTGTGGTCCCCCAGTCACATCAGTTGTCCCCCCGTGTTTCAATTATTCCCATGACATCATAATTTCTGCAATTGAGGGAAGGAACCTGTATTACACATCCACATTGCCAGCAGCTGTGTGCAAACACAACAGCCACCAGCCAGTTTAGCTGACTCTTCAGTGAACACATCAGTATCAAGGACTTTGATCAAATTCTGATGGAAAGGAAAACACCCACACAACAAACTGTTCCAACTTACAAAGGTGAAAGTAGTCAAATTTCACCTTACAATGAAGTAGAAAAAAACGTACAAAAGGCCCAGTTGCAATGCTGATTTTGTTACTTAAAGTGGTCAAGTTTCAAAATTTCCATGTCTGTAAATCAGGAGATTACATCAAAATGTGAAGCTGAATTTGAGCTGACAATTAATTACCTATTATTTCATCCCATCTTTTGCAAACAGTTCAAGATATCATATTATTCTGCTGCACAAAAAACATACCTGCCATGAATTTTCACTTTCAATACACTGAAAATTGAGTATCTTCTCATACAAGAAAAAAGCCACATGCATGAATACAGCTGCAAGTACTTAGTCTCAATTAGCTTTATACAACACATAGTTTATATAGTTTTCTTCCTCCCATATTCATTATCACTGATTCCTTTCCCTTACACTTTATTTTGCCTGATTTTTCATCCGACATCTATACCAATCTCTATAGTAGGGACTATAGCCTATATTGGAATACAGTCTTGGCTCTGCAGCACTGTATTCTGAGTCACAAAAAGTGTTTGAATCTTTAAAAGACTGAGGGTGAAGGAGCACATACCAGAGAACATGAAATCTCACGCACACATAAACAAGTACAGATGATGCCTGCCAGAGATTTACTGACCTACTAGAAGACAGTCTCAATAGAAGCGATAGAGACAGAGGACTGGTGGCCCTCCACATCTGGCCCAGCTGTCAAGCTCACCACACATACAACACATGTTCTTTTAAAAAGCAATTTCAGGGGCATGAGCCCAGAGGTCAAATCCATTTTGTGCTTGCCCAAACAAACCTTTCCCATTTTGGTGACCTCCAGCCATTGGGATTAACCAATAGTTTCAAAGATGGGATACTGTCCAAACCCAAAGGGAGTCAAAGAGGATCCTTCCAGGATCCAGAGGATGAGATAGTACTAGCACAGGTACTATCTGAGGCCCAGAAGCAGCTAGCATGGTGTAAATACTAACAGTGTAGGCTACAACATCAACACGAATTTTGATACCCATTTCAGAGGTGCATGGTAAAATCCCACAGGTACTACTGCAATCCAAGAAATTCAAGAAGGGCATAACCTCTTCTGTTGTCACTGTTACAATTATTAATGATTGATCAACCAAAGCACATTGCAGTGAATAGAAAAATCACTTGAGCAGGTTTTCATGCATATGTATTTATGTATTTAAAATTTCTACAGACCTACCAGTGTCAAATTCTATTACACTGTACTAGAAGCTCAAATAATTCAAATACTGGCACAGGCAATGCAGTTAAACATTCCAGTAAATATCTATTGTTGATCATGAGTACAAGGCTTCATATTGAAGCTGTTTTATCCTTTTAATGTGAAACACAGGCTCAGCTACAGTATAGTCAAGAGTAAAACTCGCATTTGTAGTTAAAACCAGTGTATTCATGAAACTATTTTACATATACACAAAAAACAAAGACAAATTGATATTTTTGCTTAAGTAAGTTACTCTAGTAATTCCATTTCTTGACTATGGCCAGCTGGGAAGTGCTGAATTCAGTCCAAATTCTGCTGTTAATGATCAATCAGTGGCCCTGGTACTTTCCATGAGGCTCTCAGCAATTATGTGTCTGGTCTCAAATAGCAACACATAAAAATAACAGTCTAGCGGCCCTGCCCAGATTCTGCCTGGAAACTTTTACTGTTAAAAGATTTCCCATTAGTGAAAGATTTGGCCAGGTAGGAAGATGGCTCACTAATGGCCCCCCTCACCAGAGCCCAAATCAGAAATGACTGCATGCTAGGTGCACAAGAATACATAAGTCTGAACTCACCTGAGCTAGCAAATTGCCAAAATGTAAACAGCAGCTCCTTTGTTCAGCCTTAACAGAAGCAGAGACATCTGTGTCCGAGCACATGGCCCTGTAATACAGCAGACACCAGCAAAACTGTTCTTTCGTGATGGACAAGGTCAGAGCATATACTCCTCCATAGCACCAGGAAAAAAAAGAAGCTGTCCAGAGCAGGTGTTCCTCTGCTATGTCACAACGTTAGCAAACCATCAAAAGACCTCACAGGTGAGCTTTAGTTGTTAGCTCCTGCAATTAGCAGACCCAGAAACAACCTGGTGGCTCTTGACAAGAAACTACATTGCAGAACCCAAACTGGCAGATCATGACCGTGGAAGGGAGGAGAATAACACTTCAAATTCAGCTGAGTGCATCTCCTTGTTCCCCCACCGTGTTTCCCACCCACAATACCCATCCCCTGCCCCAAAGGACTTTATTTAATATCTGCACCATCTTCGGTAGTCACCTTATATTCATGTACTAAATGCAACCTATTCTCAAGTACAGTTATGTCAGTTATATTGTAAAAATGAAGCTACAGCCTTAACATCTGTGTCATCCCTCTCTGTGTGTCTAAGCTAATCCATGGTCATTTCAATCAGGAAGTCTCTCTCTATGTTTTCCTTAAATTAACATTGAGAATATCAGTCTCTCACGTGCACTTAACTTTGACTTGTAAAAACCCTCTCAGAAATGTTGGAAGCAATCTCCCTTCACCTGCTTGCATACTTAAAGGAATTCTGCAGCAAGTTAATTACTTTGGAGGTCCTCTGTCACTCTACCAAGTCTCTGACCAGCTATATATACACATAAACACACCAACACACTTATATTAACTATTGTAAAAATCATTCACCACTTCATCTTTTAAAATGAATTAATTTCTTTTGGTGAAGGAGACTGTATAAATCATTGCTGTAAGCCCATTGACAGAATCCTTAGCTGACACTTACTCAATTGAATAAAAATGTAGAGACCAAGAGAAGTCAAAAGCAGAATAATAAAGAACATATTTGTCTCAGGTCTTTTTTCCTTAATCTCCCTAAATCATAGCAGCACAAAGATTTCTGTTGCTGCTATTTGTCTATCAAAGTATCAGACCCACCTGAGACCATTTTAAGCTGTACATTGTTATACTTCACAGACTGATGAAGCTGCAAACAAACACCCACAAATCTTTCTATTAAGTTATTAGAGTAATTTCATTTTAAGTTGCTTATCAGTTCTAGCACGAGGACACAATTATCTAAGCATTTTCCTATTCCTATAGGCATAGTGTGCCCAGGACTCTCTTTGATGTTTCCCAGATGAATGTTATGTGAAAGAAGCAAGCAAGCAGGAAGAAAATATATGGACCAGAGTCTGCCCAACCACATCCAAATGCTCATGTTCTGGAAAAAAGAAGCAAAAAGCTTAGAGACATATATTGCTGCTGGCAGAAGTGCTTCATTAAAAATAACCACAAAAATGAAACCGGATCAATGATTTCTTATAGAAAAATAAGTCTTAAACGTTAAATCTTCAGGCCCTTTGCTGAAAACCTCGCCTTTAAAATTTCTGCACTGCACATAAAGCCTGGCTTCTTTCATAAGTCTAAAACAAGGCAGGGTTACTTGAAAGTCCAGCCCTTCCCAGCAGGAATTTTTTCAGGACTTTTTATTGTTTATTCTTAGGTCTATCGGTTTGCTTATTTCTTGTCTTTACTCTAAATATGTTTCCTCTTCATTGGACTCCCAACATGACCATCACTTTTAACTCAAATTAAGGAAAAGCCCTTCATCTCTGCATGTGACATTTCCCTCTGTTCATTGTTCTTTTATTTTTTTATATTAATTGGCAACCTGTTCAACAACCTGCATTTTTAAAGTCCAGAGTACAATATATCTGCATTCATTCACTGAGCTAATTCTGCTAACACAAGCATACATTCTGCCTCAAAGATGTCCTACACATGCAAAGAATGCAGGACTAGCCTAAAATTACAGAAGTCCAAGACACTTTGACATGGAACGCAAAAGAAGGAGTGCCACTGTCTCACAGCATTTATCCCATTTGTTCAGTGCCCTTCTCTCCATCTGCAGCTCTCTCACAGTCACCCACTAGCTTTGTAAGCACATCCACTTAAAATCTTTATCCCACGTTTTCCGTTCCTCATCCTGGTCTTTTCAATCCTACTCTGATAAGGCTTTCATATTATTTTTTGTCAAACAAGGTTACTGTTTCACCATGATTCAGTTTCAAAGCTGTTAGAGGAATTTGGAAATGTCGTTGAATCTTTTTCAAAAACAAAAGAAAACACAAAACTTCTGCTCTTGAAGCTTTTGTATTTTCCCTGAAGCCCAGTGATATTTCCCTATTTTATTCATTCTTCTCTGCTTTTGTTTCCAGTTCTGCTAAGATCATGTGTAATTGCTTAGTTTCTACCTGATTTTTTTCTTTTCCAGAGCTGCATCAAGCAGTGATGTTTTAAAGAAAATTTTGAGTTTATAGACCAAACAAAATATTTCTCTGTTAGTGCTTTAGATGTCCAACCATCTGCTCATTTCAAAAATATCATTCTTCATACTAATAAAATTAATTGGGTAAACTAATTGCAGCCTTTTAAAAAATCAATCAGTCCCAGAGCATTCAACTTGTGTTGCTCACAGAGTATTTTAATATACCATGCTGTAAATAAAATATTGGTTTCCATATAAATTGATGTTGGTCTTTAAAAAGATGTCATTATCTCCCTTTTTTGACTGGATTATTCTTCTCAATAAATTTAATTTTTTAAAATGTCATACACATTTCAGAAATGATTTCTTGAAAAGGTTTATTACTGCATAAGGTTTAATTTCAACGAGGACATTGCATTAGAGACAGAGAAAAAGGAAAAGGGGCTAGGTGAAGTAGGATGTGAAAGAACCTATTATCCAAGAAACATAATGAGGGAGGATTGAACCCACAGACTAGGCTATACTTTTCATGGAAGAAAATGTGATTACCAATGATACTTATAAGTATCTTTTTAGCTTAGGTGAATTTTCAGCAAAAAAACCCCAAACCCTGAAATCCATATGCAAAACAAAATTAAATGACAGACAAGGAAATAAACCAAACAGAAAAGTAATTATTTTCCTTAGCATCTACTAAAACCCTGAATTTAACCTTTCGTATTGAAGGTCAGGATAAAAATCAGATTGGATTAACAGATGTTAAAATTTAAGTAATTTTAAATGAGAAATTATACAAGAAATACAGTTTAAAATAACAAAATACATCTCCCACAAACCTTACACAACCTTAAATTGTTGGGAAAATACCAAATAACTTTATCCCATCTACAACTGCTCATGAAATAATAGCAGAGGAAATAAAAGACACAACAAAATTCTTTCAGAATAATCAGTAACAGTATGCTTTGTCTTCGGAACTGTATCCCTAACATAAATTAACAAGCAGGTGAGTAAGAAGTGAGAATGCAACTAGATTTCAATTGTCCTGAATCACTTTTTTCCCTTTTAGGTTGTCCTAAAAGGGTCCTGTACATCACCAAGAAAGAAAAGGAAGCACATGATATGCTGTGCTGACAAAGTGATTTTGACTTTTGGTTTTGTTCAGTTTTTTTAGGGGGTGTTAGCGCTTTTTTTAGTTGTTTCTCCTTTTTTCCTCCTTTTTTTTTTTCCCTCTAAGAGCCCTTGTCAGAATGGCCTTTTTGGTTGGGTGGGTGGATGAATGTTGCCAACCCTCTTCTTTGTCAGTTTATTTGGGCGCATTCAAAGAGACTGCACCAGCAGTACATGCACAGCTTGAAAATATAAAGCTGTTACTTATTTATGAGCACATATACACACATGACAGCAAGTTTAAGATTTGCTGGGCTATTCACTACCCTGATAAGAAAATCAAAGGATTTTTTCCAGCCAGGCAGACCCAAGCTCAGAGAAGATGGGTCAGTCTGGAACTCCCTGTGTGACCAAGCTGCCACCCCTCCACCACTCATGCTGGCACCAAGGACCCAATTGGCTCACACCTACATCTGCTGACCTCCAACCAGCCTGTCCATTTCCTTTAGTTTATTTTCTTAATACTTTTCCTCATTGATTCTCCTTCTCTTGATTCTGTAAGGTATTAACAATCCTTGTCTCTACATTTCTGACTCCACCTGTAATTTTACCCCTTTTTCTTCTTATTTTTCTTACAGGCTGTCTTACAACCTTTTCTTGCATCTTAAGAATTTTCTCAGACATCTGACCCCAAATTACTGAGCTGGGCTATATTTGAGCAAGACCTTGAACCCCTGGAAGACTCACAGCTGAATGGGGTAGTTCAGAAAGAAATCAATACTACAGGAGTAAAATTGTCATTTTGACACAAGTGTCTGCATCCTGCCCAAGCCAGAAATAAAAATACCTCATGTGTTGCACCGGAAAAAAAACCTAACAAATGAACCAACCAAAACCAAATGAACCAGCCCAACACACCACAAACCAAACAAAAACCACACCCAACAGTTACAATATCTAAACACCACCTAGGCTCATATGTACTGCATATGTACCTGAGCTTCATATATCAGCATTTATTAAGTTATGAAACTTCCTTGCTAAAACAATTTGCCACAAAGGACTGATACTTTCCTCACCGGTACTGGGGGACTTTTGCCCTTCAGCAATTTCAGTAGAACATCACAGCTTACAATGTTATTTGTCACCTTACCCTGATTGCTTACCACTGAATAAGTAATCTCAGAAACATTTTCTAGTACTTATTAAACCCAGATGTTAGTGAAAGAGTTAAATATAAGCATTTTAGAAGAGCATTTTTTGCCCTTCCTTATGACCCCATCCTTTGCTGAAAATTGGTTAAATCTTTAGAGCATCTATTTGGATTTGTTAGAAATCATATTTCTCTTCTCTTGTGATTTAATCTTTACTTTAATCTTTAGCATTCCACTGCCCTTTTGCCCTGTAAACTCACTTATCATTGCATACCAAAGCTCTTGGGCTACCTCACATGCTGTGTGATAAATCCCACTTCTTTGTATGTACACAGGGTACTTTGGTTCTACTTCCTTAGACGAAGTCTAATTCTGTGCTTTAATACGTCCTTGTATTGGGGGAGTTATTGTTCAGTTGGTTAGAATGTGGTGTTAATAGTGCCATGCTTGTGGGTTTGATCCCTGTATGGGCCATTCACTGAAGAGCTGAACCCAATGATCCTTGTGGGTCCCTTCCAACTCAGAATACTCTGATTCTGTGAAGTATTTAATGTAATACCACCACATGTCATTATTTTCTAGAATTAAAATCTGAATGATCTGAAGACTGAAATGCAGAGAATAAACCCAAAGCTAGAAAATAAATACATACCACCTGAAAAAATAAATTATATGTTCTTGAACTAGCTTATCCTTCCTCTTCATCAGCTTCTTGGAATGTTTTCAGAAAGCAGGACAAACCTTTTTGTTATGTTTCTTAACTGCACACACAGGTTCTCTGGTGCAACGTTAAACCAGTTTACCCTCGGTAAGATAAACAGCTTGAGATGTGTACTTACTTCAGTGGCAGCCAATCTGAAATCCAAGTATAAACCTACTTCTGGCAGTCCTAAGAATTTACAAAGTCTAAAATATAAAGATACATCTCAGGATTCTTTCAGAATCAACCAAGAAAGGATGTAAATTAACAAGGGTCAAAAAATTGGCTTTCCAGAGACAAATTATTGTCTTCCCTTTATTTTCAAGATGAAATTCAGAGCTTAAAAGCCTTTATCAGGGAGAAATATTTTTCTTCTGTAAGACTAATTGGCTACTAAAAAGTTACATTGACAACAACAACAACAGAATATAGCAACATACCTTTTGGAAAGCTACCCTATCTGTGCTCTTTAATACATAACTGATGAGATTGCTGTTATGTTCAACACATGCTCATGAGTTTTTCTAAATCTCAGCAGCAATTTATTTATTTTAGCCTCTGTCATATTACTTGTTCAATAACATGAGGGATTTCATTTTTTCATTGTTTTAGCAGCCCTTTCAGAACAAACATTTAAAAAATATATGTAGTTATTTCCCAAAATGCCTGTAATTTTGTTCTGATTCACTTTGTGACCACTGCATGAGTGAATTAAAATTATATATCACAGCTCTACTTGCAAACCCACAATTAGTATTTCAATTTTTTAAATAGTCTAGAGAGGTTTTTCATGACTCAAATTTATTATCCTTGCTACAGAAGGATGGAAATGTGAAGCCTTGCTGGCCATCATTCTATAACAAAGATCTCCAAATCACAAATCAAAGTACGCTTCAAATTAATTGTGGGGTCATAGTTTCTCAGAGAGTAGGGGCTATCTGAATCCTACGTCCATATGGTTTATGGACACAAAAGAGGAGAGAGTATACAGTTTCATTTTTTCTTGCTCTGGAAATTCAGAAACACTGAAGTTTAAATTAGCATTGGTAAGTTATCACCTAAAAGCTCCTAAGCAGCAGAACCAACCAGTCAAACTCCCCTTACTATTATCCCATGTATTTCGAGAAAGGAAAGCCAGACTTGGCATCTTATAGTAAGACAGAAAATAAAGTGATTTAAAATTGGGCTTATTTAGGTAATTTCTTTTGCATGATGGCCAGCAGTACTAAAGTACTATTGACAAGTAATTCTTGTTTAGCTGTTCTTCATACAGTAAAGCTCTTTAATAGCAAGACCAGTTGCTGAAAAGGGATAATAATTTCTGAATTGCAAGCAGATAAAAGCTTCAGGACAAGTTTTTGCAATTATGTATTTTACAGATGCAGCTGATAACTTTCAAGTTTGAGACCATAATACCACATAGACACCACCCTTATACCACAAAGGAGCTGAAATTTCCCTAAGAAAGAAGTAATAACTACTAAAATGTTTTTTGATAAACTGTTACAATTCTTAACCCAACATGTCACTAGCAAATGATCCAACTGAAAGAAAAAAATTCACCTGTGTTACTTTAAACAGACTCTGGTATCTCTTTACACATTTAAGCCCACACTGGGTTAAAAAAGTAAGTTTGCATAGTGTACCTCATCACTTTTACAGGACAAAACCCAGGTCAATTTCTAAAGAAAGTTTGTTCCCATCTTTTAGCCCAATGCAGTAATTCACAAGCATCGGCAAAGACAGGAAAAGCTATTATCACACAGTTTGAGGGTTGGCTGTTTTTCAAACATAACCTTCTCACACTTTTGTTGGGATTTTTCCCCCATTAACCTTTAACTTAGCCCAAAGTCACCATTTCCTTTTTGGAGAAAGTAGCAGAAGACAGGAATTTTGTTTTCCTGCTAACAGGCCTATCTCAACACTGATCACTCCACTTCTACAGATTCCTGAGGCTCACACAGCTGGAAAGTCAATGAACATTGAGAACACAGAGACAGACCAAGAGAATTCAAATTTGTGAATCTATCACCCATTGTCATCTCCTACCTCATCTCTGAGGAAGACTTATGAGACTGTGAAACAGGATCAGCAACATCAAATATGCAACCAGCTACTGCCTATGGCAGCCAAAAATCACCACTTCCTTCTCAAAGATATTTTTTTGCTGAGTTTAAATCATTGATGTGCTAGACTTTCACAGCAGTTACTTACTGGGGAGCAGGATTTTAAAGATTTTTTTTTCTATTTTCTACAGAAGACAAAATAACTTTCCCTTTTTATTTTGTAATCACTCAGACTTAAACAGTTTTTCCTTTGTTTCTGTGATGATGTCAACATGTTTCATTTTTACATGCTTACAATTATTTATATGATGAAGCCCTTAACAGTGTTAATTTTCTCTCATTTTGTAAAAGCCAATTGTGTTCATAATGTTCCATTTCTGAAACTTTTAGTACAGCATTTTAATGACATGTTCATAATTTTATGAGTGTCACAGTTGGCAGCAAATCACACAAATTACATGGAAAACGAAGGAATTCTTATCTATTTTTCAGCTCGGTTTTAACCATCTCACTAGAAGCTCTGGGAATAGACCCAAGTCTTACTTTAGTTCTTAAACCTGCATCTCGTATTTTATCTTGCCAGGAACAAAATGCCAACAATTCAGGCGGAAGCTCTCGTAGTAGTGAACACATACCCTATTTCTTCTGATTGTTTGAATAAAACCCAAACAAACTACTTTAAGTGGACCCTGTAAATGCAGAATATCAAGATAAGAGGAAGTTCAGGCACACCAATACAGTCAATAGGCTTTGGAATTTAATCAATTATGTCTTCCATGAGTGGCAGAGTGAATAATTGCAGGTACCCTCTTACAGTCACAAACATCATTTGCAGATTCATTTTAGCCTTCACTGGAATAACACCGCAAGTAAATCTCCATCAAGTCAGTCAGCAAACCCTTCAGACTTTTTTTAGCCCTTGCAGCCCCAGGTGAAAGAAATAATTTAACAACAAAGCACTCCATCTGACTGGGAAATCATTGCCTCATTGATTTTTTTATCACTTCATAATATCACACCAATATTTCTTAAAGAAAATTTACTAAGCCTTGGAATGGCAGAGTCCACTGAGCTCAGCCAGGTGTGCAATTCTATTGACATCTTGTGTGTTTGAGGTTCAGATTAGAGAGACTTATTTTTCTAAATAAGATAAGCTCTTGCAGAAAATAATTATGATCTCACTCTGCGAGTCTCACGTCTTACATGTGTCATTTCAGTTAGTGATCCATGTATCCTTTCAACACTGCCCAGCCCTGTTCCACTGGCAACAGGTCCCCTAGGCTTTTCAAGCCTGAGCTAGCAGCTTAAACAGGTATGGAAAAAAAAAAGTCACCTTTACTTTGAAAAGTGAATCACCACACTGTCTTACAGCCTTACCTTTCCTCTCTTCAGTCAGTACAACTCAGGACTCATGCACATAGTATCCTGCCCCTATGGGACTTGGTTTTGAACAGGCACAAAACATTTCTCGTAGTAATGCCTACCACACCTCCTTAATGGGAATTTTGGAAGCCACTGAGCAGAGGAAAAGTCAAGCTAAATAGGATCAAAATCTATCATAATCAACTTCAAGAGAGCCAGTTCTCTTGCTCTTCAGTTATCAGAAACCAAATGACACCTTATCTCCCATTTTTGAAATTATTAGAAGGCATTCAGCCACAGCTGCCTAACAGGCTACTTCCAAACACAAGGGAAACTTGTTACTGTCAAAGAAACTTTCAGAAGTCTGCTTTCCAGGAAGCTTGAGTGTCTCTCTATCATCTCAGCTCCTTTAACAGATTCATTAAGAGCTCATCACTTTTATCACTTCATTCTTAGTTAAAAGGGTCTGTGCTATTGAAACAAGTTACTGTGGAAAGTTTGGATCTATAGCTAAACTACCTCCCTGCTGGAAAATATTATATTCTGAGTAATTAACTGCCACCATTTCTGCTACAAGGAATTTATTTCTTTCAGTATAAACCTTTGATAAAGCAAAGACATCCAGAGGAAAGTACCATATGAACAAGGTGCGATGAAAACCTACTACAAAAAGTCCCAAAATTGTCTCTCCTTAGTTATTGAGAAACACTGATAAAAAACCACAGTGAATTTCAAAAATTTTTCAGTTAAATATAAATCTAAACAAATGTATTTATGTGTCCATCTATCCAAAGTTATTATATTATAGTCCTCATCTAGAACCTGCATGCCAGCTAACAAGGTTGAAACATTTGTATGCAAATAAATTATTTTAAAATACACAAACATATAGAATAGTTAGGAACATGCACCTTTGAAAAATCAGAGGAAATTTTTAAAATTATTTATAAACACTAAAAGTTTTTGATAAAATTTGACCGTATCAATTTAAGGAATACATCCTCACAACAGTGATTAATTTTCAGATTGCTCCCAGTAAGCCAAATAAATGACATTTTGGACACTTACCAGAATGGTTTCTACAAAAGATTACTGTCCCTTTAGAATAACTCCTCTGTAATTGTCATTATCATCCCACTAATACAAAATTGCCAGTCTCTTGACCATTCTCCTCTTAAGTCTCTAAGGTTTCCCTGAAAATTCAACATTATAATCCATTTACTTGAAATGGATTTTTCTGTTTAAGGTCTGTCCAAAAGCTTCTGAAAATAAGATCAGAAAAGTAAATGCTATCTAAGCTTTCTAATAAAATCATACTTCCATGTTTTCCTATGACAGCCTACAGATACATTGTATTTGAATTTAACCTATTGAGAATCCAGTAAGGTTTACCAAAGTAAACAAGCACTATCTTGATGTATTAGTTGCAAACTTCCCTTCCTTTCTTGTAAAATTAATGAGAGAGAAAGGCTTGGTGGCTCTCCTCTCTCACCTTACCTTGACAGAAAGCAATTTTCTTCGCGTTTCTGGATCTGATAAACACCTAATAATGAAAACACTCATTTGTTCTGAGCTGCTCTTTAACTGGGAAGGAGTAGGTACAACCAGTCCAATTAGAATGAAAAGCCTGTGTTAAAATCTCGGTGCAAGTGTAACATTAATAATAAGCACATACAACACAGTTGCAGTTCCTATGGCAACCATACGTCTCGCTGCACATCTAATAAAGTAGGGTCTTTCTTCACATGAGTGCCAAAAGCACAGATAACTTGCCAGTCACTGCTATGGTGTGCATTTATATGGGTGCATACCCATCTAGCACATTGGTATGGAACTTGCTAACCACAGTTTGTGCCATTGTTGTTCTCTCCCCCATGACCAGTGATAAAAGCCGCTACAGAAAAGTGTTTATGGTGTTATACAACATTTCTCAACTATTTTGACACGCCTGTCATGACTGTGTGACCTTCAAACCTCAGACACTCTTTAAACATCCCCTGATGCTTGTTAAAAGGGTCAGAGTCAAGATTTCAGAGTAGCTGCTAATACTGCATGCCCTGTCCTCTTTGCAAATGAAACTTCATGGTTCACTTATGCAATTTTTGCTTCCTAAGACTCTCCCTGCTCTCTCTTGTCAACTCTTTTTCCCTTTGACAACACAGTATTTCAATTAGTGTTTCATCAGAAAACTTAAGTCTTTCAAGTCTACTCACTCTGAGACCCAAGACCTCACTCTTGCAGCAAGAACTCTCCAGGTTTGCCACTCTACCCTCATTTCACTGCTAAATTTTTGCTTTCTCTATAGCTGTCACCCCTCCCCAATGCCCTTTCGAGTCTGCTGCATGCATCTGTCCTGCTGAGCAATGTGTAAACCAGTTTAATGACTAGAAAGAACTCTTTGAACATGTGCAGAAGTCTGCAGTACCCTTACTGATCCAGACCATGCCCAGACCCACAAGGCCTGGAGTGGTACATCCTGGATGCCTAGTAAATGCCAAGCAATGCACAACTTCAGCCTAGATGTTCACTCAAAACCACACACTTTCATCACATTTATTATAAACTCTCCTGCCTACATGTCCAAACTAGAATTTAGGACTAAAGTACTTTAGACCTGCCAAGAATAGAAAACGTGATGTCACCTGAAAATAAACAGCTACAAAAACAGCAGAACATTTTCCTCCATAAGTTGAACAAGTTGATTCCCATGGGCAAAAGCTCAAAACTTATTCCAGTCACTGGCCTGAAAACAAACAGCAATTACAGTAACACTTGAGATAACCACATGCTGTGGATCTTCACACCTCTGCACACTCATTAATGCAGTCTCAAAAAGCATTCAGATACAGAAGTATGACTAACCTTCTATGGGATCAAAAACAAGTATATGACCAATTTCTGACTTTTCAAACTGCCTATTGTTAAAATCATGGCCTCAAGTCAACAGAGACGGAAGAAGTCTTTGAGGAGACATTTCTGACAGACATATAAAAAACAGTGCAAATCATCACTCTGAACATCTGCGGTCTTAAGAACTTGAAAATGACAATTTATAAACCATATGACATCATACAAAATTTACCCAAACAAAACCAAAACAAACAAAACAACAAAAACAAACAAAAAACCAACCAAAAAACCACCAAAAAAAAGGAATTAAATTACATGGAGTGATCTTTGCACAAAGAAATTCAGCAATGAATTGTGAAAGTTATCAACACAAAACACACATGATTACAAAAATGTAACTGGGTTTCTGAAAGGAATAATGAAAAAAGTGATTCCAAACAAGGAAAAGTAACAGAATTAGGAAAGCAAACTTTGAGAACATCAAAGAAATTTTTCCATTTACTATTAAAGAGCTTCAGATATGGTACATAAAAGACAACGTACAAAGACTGCAGTTGTGCTCAAAATTTAGCTGTATTTCTAGTATAGCAGAATATATACACTAGGAATATATTAACAGATATTACCAAAATGCATATACTGCATAAGGGAACATTCAGATGCAGATTTTTACCCTCATTGTACTCACTTTTTTAAAATAAGCCATTCTCCCGACTTCCTTTTCTAAAAATTTCATGAGCTTCTTTATTACCATTCTTCTCTGTGTAATTTTCCCAATTTTCTGACCACTTTTTTCCCTTCTGTAGATGTTATTTGTTTAGCTTCTCCCAATTAACCAGGTAAAAACACTTGGAAAATAAATAAAAATACAAGATGTTCCTTTAGTGAATGTCATAGGAGGATTACAAAGCTGTTCTCTAAATTCAATTAAACTTAACAACATTCCTCTGCCTGCTGCAAAAGATTACAGTAACGAGTTTAAATATGGCAAAACTGAAACCTAGACAAGAGAGAATCTGCTCATAGCTCCCAAAAGAGGAGAAAAAACCCTGCAGTTGATGTGTTGATTTGAGCTGCTGATGCTTCAGACTTTCTTTTTTTTTTTTTTTTGCAAATTCACTGCTTCCTTCCCTCCTACGCACTGTGTTGAGCAGCAGTATTCTTATAATGTGTTGTAACAGAACAGGCACAGTGGCTACGGAATTCTAGACTACAAAGCCAAGACCTGATACACTGCCAGAACTAATTCTGAGTTAGAGGGTCCCAATTCAGTAACAGATTGACAAACTATGGAGGATGTACAGCAGTCTGGCCTTGCAGGGGTGGGGGACAGGAGGAAGAACTCCACAAGGAAACTTTTGCTCCCTATTTCACCCTTAGTCCTGCCGGCAAAGGTAGGACTGACCCCAACAACAGCTCTGCTGGCACGTAACAGTCTAGAAAGCTGAGACCCTACCATTACAGAAACAATGAGAAGTGGAAATAAGATGTCCAACAGCTTCGAACATATTTGACCTAAGCATCTGATCAGGGAATGTCTCCATATTCTATTTTGGTTTATTTTCTATTAATTTAGCTAAGAAAAAGGAAAAACAAACAAAAAATCCTTAAAAGCTCCATCTTCAGTAACTTAGCAGGCACCTTTGGATTAACTGAACGGTAAATTTTCAAGCAGGAAAGTGAAGAGCTAATGCAAATGGGAGAAGAGTTAAGGAAATCATTACGAGCTTTACTGTGCAACTTCCATTAAAAATACATTTAATACCCAGTGATGCTTGCCTCATAAATCACATGAATTAGATCTTATTAAAAGAGAGATGATCTTTATACACAATCAGTATTGGTCAGATGAAACTCAGAGCAATGAGAGACTTTATCCAAAGGACTACAATGAGATAGATATTTCTTCTAAAATGAAGTTAGCTGACAAAAATGGAAGAATCCGTGCTTTTAAAAAATGGATTTAAAAGGAGAGAAAAAACCCCTAGAGCTTTCCACACTACGAAAAAACCCAATTATTTACCTATTCAAGTATTCTAATATTATTCTGCAAAATCAGAAAACAGTTTTGACTTATCCAGGAAACACAAAGAATTCAGAACAGAACCATGACTGAACCCATGGGTGATGTCAAAAGCCAGAACTGGTATGTCTCCTTTCCCTGACCTTTGCATTTTCTTGCCATGTCTCATAGCATCTTGATTAACATCATTCATAAATGAAGGAAGGAGCCACGCCTACAAGCAAGAGTCATATCTTGTAAGGGCAGTATGTTTGACTTTGAAGCAAAAGCAAAATGGAGCTTTGCTTTTTCTGTCTAATTAGCCCATTGATTTTCCGGGAAATATCATTCATCTAGTTCCATCCTGTCCGTGTCCTCTTAGCCAGAAATGTAATTAAAAAGCCAGTTCCCTCAGGTACTAGTAAACCTAAATGGAATGTGGGATCTCACAACAGAGGACATTTCCCAAAGCTAGTAGAGAGAAACGAGATGTTAAATCTTTTTGATGCTCTGAATATTATAGATCAGATTAATTCCTAAGGTAGCTGTGTGGAAGTCACAATGATTTGTCCCAAGGGAAGACTTACAGAAGATATAGCACTGTCATAATGTTTATGATTTCCTGAATTGCAAACCAATGGCAGGTTTAAAGTTCGGAAACTTTTGAAAAGGCTATTAGTTGCTCTGGAAGAAGAAAACAGTACTTCTTACTCCAATAAATATGTCACTGCAATGGCCTCTGACAAGACTAATTAATATATTTACCTATAACAGCGCACAATCTGAAGTTGCTTAGTCTTTATTGTGATGCTTAAAATTACTTAACAGAAGTAAAAATAGCCAGGATCACAGATAAAGAATTAGCATTAATACTATTAAAACTATGGGAAACAGGGACAAAAATAAAATTCACCTCTTAAGCATTCAGTTAACTTGAAAGTGATATGGTACTCTGAAGTGAAAGACCAAGTTAAAGTGAGGGTTTACGTAGCTCATGTTCACTACTGTCAATTTTGTACAGTCCATGTTTTCTAGGATCTGATATTTCCTACCAAGGCTTTCTTCTTAAAAATTAGGATTTTGATGCTAAATATTAATGCATTCAGTCTCCCAAAGTTTGCAGGCAAGGGCAGAAAGCCTTAATAAAATCTTTTAATAAGAAGTGACATTTGCTAAGAGAAAAAGAAGAGCATTTAGTAGATTTCTACCACCTATAATCTGTGTCCCTTACATGATACAGGTTTGTCTGACATGGGACAGAAAAAGTGAACATCATGTTGCAAAAAATATTGCACCAGTAATATACGTGACAGCTTTATGACATTTTCAGCACTTTTCTGTGTACCATTCTTAATGCTGTCTACTGTTTTTGTGGTTCCTGAACACCACGCAGATATTTTTACTGAAGTCCTGAAAATGATGGAGAATGAAGGAGGTCCCTGACTAGCTACCTTTGATTAGACCTTCTGAATGCATCAGGTTTTTGAATGTTATTTTTGAGCTATTAAAATTAAATCAGTAAAACAACTTAATTTTCGGGTGTTATAGCTCTTTTGCCAAATTTCTGTTCACTTATCAGTATTCAAGATACAGCCTGAGTGAAAAAGACAGTTTCAAGGAATTTTTTCCACATAGAATTTTCAGGCAGCTCTGAAAAATATGGTGATAATTATATTCTTCATCTCTCAGAAGCTGAATAGCTACATAATCATTGAGTTATGAAGAGACAAAAATATTCCAACTAAATATCATTCCAACATCTTTACGTGTAGGTTTCAGTATAGTGTCTAGCACGTCTCACTTTGCTCACAGTGCTACAGCTCAGCTCACTGATGCCTCTCCCTGCAGCTCATTTTTAGTAAAATGATATGTACTGCAGTTAGATACCCAAGTTCTCGTGTGTTTTCTGGTGCTCTGCCTTCTCTCCATTGGTACAAGCTGTTTGCTCATCTAGAGACTAGAAATATTTAACGCCACACCCTTTCCAGTTTGCACCAAGATTTCTGACTGTATTTTTGTATTGTCATCAGAGGATACGCTACATTTATGCCAAACATGAACTACATGCATGTTACACAGGTAATACACTACAGAGCAGATGTTTCTGGCTGCTTCCTTGTGTGTTCCAACAAAATTTCAAGCAGTGTAACCAAGAGGGAGCACACAGAATTATGGTCCTATTCAACATTTAGTCCCCTTCAGGGATCCGAAAGGAAGAATGAACATAGATTGACTTATTTGTAACAATTGCAGTGCATTCTGTCAAGCTGGAATTGACATTCTAAGACAATCTCATATAACCTTCATATGTGCAGTGTTATTAGAAAAGACAAATAATATCAATGGATAACAGACAAGCTGAGTATCCTCCTGGTAGCTGCAGGACATTTGTACAGAACCTGTAGCATTTCATATGGTACTTTAATACTTTGTATATAGGATGCACACCAAGTTTGATATAGAGGCTTTTACAAATCTGAAAAAAATAAAATCGGTAATCTATGTGATTCTTAAAAGGAGTTAAAAGTATAGCTTTAAGTGCTACATCTGCCCTAAATGAGAAAAACAACTGAGTAACACTACAGGCACTGGCTAACTGCTTTTTTATGATATACAAAAAACTATGAAATCCAAAAAAACCACATATCTAGAATCAATCTCTCAGTATTTACACTAGTTTTACTAAGAAAAGAATTTTTCCTTAGTTGTCTAATTTAGAAGTCCCTCTTTCAAAAGAAAGGGCTTAAATAGAGTACAAAGTGCCTGAATGAGTGACAGGCATCCTCGGACTGCATCCAGGGGCAGCAGGGGCATCTGGAAAATTGGAAGTCAAAGACTAGTAGTTATATTAGAGGATTTTAAAAATAAACTGACTTACAAATCCAAGTGGATTTTAATTTCAACTTGCTATAAAGAAAGGCAGCAAAGCCTTTCAGAACTGTGCAATTCATGTCAAATTCCATCTGCCGAAGATACATTAATTGGGTATTAGCCAATTGAAGAGTACACACCACTTTAACCTCGTGTCAGTAATAGCCAAAGCAGGGTTCCTGTGCTTTGCCCCTGGAAGTGCCTGCTAAGAAACAACTGCCAAGAACAAAATCTATGAACATACTGTTTTTCTCTTGCATCTGTCACATCCCTTAATGCACCTACCAGGGGACAGAATAAAACCTTGGTGGGATGAAAGGGCAGAGAGGAAAGTAGAGGTCCAGGGAAACAACACACAAAGAAAATTCTCGTCCCAGTGGTGTTAATTTAATGCTTTTCTGTCTCAATTAGGATCGATTTATTTCACTCTAGTAAGTTTGCAAGAGTGAAAGAGCTATGAATTTCTCCTTTCCTTGCTGCTCAGTCTGTAATATACACATGTATATTTTTCATTTCAGTGGTTTTCAATTACAACATTTTGCTCTTTGTCTTCTGAAACATTTCTTTTTCTGAAATCTGATATATAATACATAGCTTGCAGCTAAATATTTTTCTATAATATGATTTGCTAACACAGCCTTTTCAACAGAGCTTTTTCATTGCTGCTGCTAAAGGAAGAGTATTTTGCCTCAAAAAATCTTTTTTTCCAGTCTGCTGTTGGACTGACCACCATAGAAAAGAAATCTGAAAATGGAAAAACTAGAAAGTTTCCAACACAAAGAATATTAAGAAATAGAGTTGAGGGTTTGGATATTATATGACAAGACATCTTAATGTCAGATTTACATAATCTGTCGGAAAATACAGGTAAGTAAAAGTCATCTTTTATCTGATCTTTTTATTGACCTTCAAGCAGTGATGCAGAAACAGTAAAAACTTCATGACACTATTAAAATGAAGTTGAGCTGAATGCATAAAACCTTGTGATAATCAGTTAATGCAAGAAAACCATTCAGTCTCAGGCTTCCTGGTAGTATTTACCTAGGCTTTTTCCCCATGTCACTGTATTTAGATTGCTGATGGCTGAAGGTTTTCCTGCATAGGATCCTATCTTTCTTGCTTGGCCCTAAAGTTCTTTCAGAATCAAGGTAAAGAATTATGCTTGGAGAAACTCTATGCATAAATCTGATTTGATCTATTTACTAGTGACATCAGTGAACTGCACTGCAGCCTAGGAGTATCTTGTCACTGGAGAAGTTTACAAAAAGGCTGAACTTGGGAAAGTGAGATAACCTGATGGCAAAACCTCTCTGATATCAGAATTCTCCACCACGCCTAAAGATACACGATAGTCCATGGGCTGCATGGCCATAGATATGTGAGCATAGATCTGATCTGTTCCAAGCGAAAAATAAATCTCCCTAACAAATTCTTCATCAAGGAAGGACTGAAGTTATGGGAAAGACAAATCTGCCTGCCAAATGGAATACAGTTTTTCTAGTGCAAACTTCATTTTATTTATATGTCTATAAATCCTGTCCTACAGGGAAATCCACCCAGCATTAGACTACTGCTGTCTTGTAAAAGTAACGTCATAAACATACAAGAGCGTAAGAAGCAATACCTCTGAGATACTATCAGTAACACTCAGAGCAAGAAATTATTTTACTATAATAAAATAGCACTAGGTAAAAAACCAGCAGTGGAATACTATTTTGGATGGGCAGAACTGAGGCTTAATTAATATATTAAATTAGAGAGCCAAATATTAATTTTTGTTAAACATTGCTTTATGTCAAATCCAAAAGCTCAAAAAAAGTGTATTCTTGTGCTTACAGCAGTACATAGAGCAGAGCAGGAATGGCAGACTCATCCTTTTTAGCCTTGTCACACTTCTGCTAGTAAAACATCTGATAAACTTGCAGCATAAAATACATACATTGGTAACACTTTGTTGAACTCCTTAAGTTAATAAGCTTATTGTTCATAAATTGTCTAAAACAGTGTAAGCCACTAACTGATAACAAGTGAGCACTTAGTCTGAAAAACTACGACTCCTTCTCATCATATCTACTGTCACACTGAAAATACCTGGACTAGTCAATATTGAAATCATGTTCCAGTATTACCATTACCAACTAATCCAGAAACTACAGGGGAATATTCTCCACTCATGATGGTGATAACACCTACATAGCCTCCTGGGGTGCTTTTGCATTCTTATGCAATATACCACAGATTCATGGTCTGCCATTGAGGGTCATGGATGGCATCCATGCAAAGTGATACTTAGGCCATACCTTCAGGTTTTATGTGAAAAGAAACCTGTGTGCAACAGCAATGGGGGCAGGAATGGGGGACCCAGGAACATAGCGGAATCAGGATGCTGCTGGATGCACAGCTGGACTCAGATCTGTGTAAAATAATTTGTAAAATGCTCTAAAATATATAGTATGATTGTCTGCCAACTTATCTTTCTTCCAAGCACATATTCCATAAACATACTTGCTTAACAACAAAAATCATCTGATAACTATATTACATTCCAAACCAATGTATAAGTACTTGTGAAGACAGTGCAGATATGCGAGACAAACTGGGAAGATCACGAAAAAGGTGTCAAACTAAGTGAAGTAACTTTGATGTCCCATCATAGCTATATTTTACAAGTACTATAGGTACATGTATGAATGGAAATGTGTTCTTTCTTCAGATAAGCAATAACTTCTCTCTTAGCTAAACTTTCAGGTATTTGCACTGCACAGTAATGCATTATTGTACAATAATACAGTCCAAATACAAATGCAGCATCCTTGTTTGCTTTCTGATATCTATGGAGGTAAAATAAAAAACCAGAGGACAAAAATTACAGTAACTCATTTCACCAAGGTCATAATCTGCTAGGGTTTTAAATATAAACCTATTGTGAAGTCTGTAACATGAAGTAAAAGGCTAGCTGGCCTTGACTTAAACAGTATTGAGCTGATAAACCAGACATGATGGCATTAAAAAAAGAGAGTTAACTAGCTCTAGCTCTAATATAATACAGGAAGAATGAGAGTAAAAAATGCATTAATTCTGTTAGTTTTAATGAACCTGTAGCAAAAGTTGAAAATGCAAAATTTGGTGTGATTACATATGTGAGATGGAGAGACTAGTTCAGTCAAAGTGAGGCAAAACACGAACTGCAAATTAACCATTTTTCTGAACTTTCTAAAGTTCAGTTGTAGAGGCTGTTTTTTTTCCCCCATACCTGATTTTCCCAAGTGAATTCAAATTTGAAGAGAGAAAATTACAAACATGATCGAAGAACTTGTTATTTTTCTGCTCCATTTGTGATTTTAAGGAGTTTTCAAAAAGCTTTTTCCCAGGAGATTTCTGATCAGTTTTTCAAGATTCAAAAGCCTCAGAAGGATAAAATTTGAGAAAAAAATATCCATTTAGTATGCTATCAAGTGTCAAAAATATTGTTGATTTTGCACATATAGAAGTTGCCTACTTCTTTAGAGGAGAAGGATAAAGAATGAAGTGTAAGGCTATAAAATCCCAAGTCAGGTAAGAATTAAACCACAGAAAAATTGTCCTTGTATAACGTTTGTCTCCTCAGAAGAGCTGAGGTGGCAGGTGCAATACAAACAGTCTTTGCTCTGGCCAGCCTCTGGTATTCAGGAGAAGAGCACAATGTCAAAGGCAGCCATTAAGAAGGAGGAAGGGGAACCAAAGAAAGACTTTGGTGCATATGTTTTAATGAGATCTAAACCATTTAGTTAGATTCCTCAGAGTTAGTTGTTTAAAGCTAAGCCACTCACACAGATGCTTTTTTTGGGTAAATGGAAGGAAAGGGGAAGCTGTGAAGGTCTTCAGGTCACATCATTTAAACCAGGATGAATTACTGTTGCAATGTATCTCCCTTTCCGCTTATTTTTGAAGGGCTCAGACAGCTATAGTGCATGCTAAATTTAAAATAGAAACCAATATCTGAATAGTGAATGGATATAGTTCCCCCCAGCTGTTGTTACAGTAAGATAAAGATGTTGTTATTCTAAGGTAAAGATGAGTCTGAACAAAGAATGCATCAACATAAGGTTTGCAGCACATAGGCTCCAACTCTACTAAGCACAAGGGCCATACCTGTGGACTACTGAAGTTCTTCTTTCACTCCTAAATGATAGGCAACCTCTTCTACTGGCCATTCTTATGAAGAAGAATTTCACTCCACATAAAAGAATAGTGGGCAAAAGAAAAGAAAAATCCATCCAGAAATGCTGGAATTTGGAAAAACGTATCTGTTAGCCTGTAGCCAAGAACCTACCATGTGAGGCTGGGCAGATCAAAAATAGGAACTGAAAGCATCCAAACTGTGTTGACACTTTTAATTTGATCTGGTGCTGAGAATAGACTGCTTTTGAAGGGGCTGTGTAATTTCCCATATAAAAGGATAAAAAATGAGCAAAATAAGAAGTGTGCAGTCCTTAATACGTTTTTACTTGCAGATGTTTCAGCCCTTGTAGACACTTAGAAACACCCTGTTTAAAATGAAAATACTAAACAACAGTGTTCTCTACCAACTTAGCAATACCATGATAGAAATGAAAAAGCAGGTCAAAATGCGCAGACAGGAAAATTAGGCTGAAAGGGTCATTGAGAACCAGACTGTAGGTTATAAACTGATCTTTGAAGATTAAAATGCATCCTCTAATGCAGGCAAGTAGGTTATCATTATCTACTGTAGATATTTGCTTCTTATTGAGAAGAAGCAGCATATTCCTTGCAGCATATAATTTAATCTTTTCCACCAATGTCTCTTCATGCTTTCAGTGGCTTTAGAGAGAGCTACTGTATGTTATGCATGACTTCTATAAGAAAAACCTATCACTAAAGTTTCATAATTACCCCTCTAATGGGATGCTACTAATAATACAGAAGTTTTGTTTTGCTTGTTTGTCTTAGGTCTCAGATGAACTTGCCACGTTCTGATCAAACAACCACACGTGTCCCTCTGGCTACTAAAAAACCCGATTATTACTGACTATATTATAATCTCTTAAGGACATCAGAGTGCATAAGTTTCTTAAGGTGAACTTTTGATAAAAGCTGACAGAGGTCACTTTCTGTTTATTTTGTGATGTTACTTTAGCAGTGACCTTGCAAACCCACTTTACTAACAACGTATGCTGGGAAAGAATATCCTTGACTAGTTTTTCTTATTTGATTTCAATCATGTTTCTTTTAAACTTCAGTTAGCCATGTGCTGTAGCAGACATTGTTCCCATTTTCTCATTCTCCTCAGTATCAGAATTTTTGACAATATCTAGCTCCTCCCATTTCCTTTAAAATCAGAGGTGCTGTTTACTGCAGGGGAAAGCAGGAAGCACAGCTTCCCAGAATTTGTGTGGTGGCCGAAATGCTGCCTGTCGAGAGATGTCAGGTAAATCACTCAGGCTCCTCCCTGCCACATGCTCTTCACCCACACAATGCCGATAATTCCTGGTACCTGCTTCAAGGGCCATGGAGATTAAGTAGGATTTATTGGGGATGGCCTTTTGGTTCCAAGGACAAAATTAGTTCTGCCTCTTATATTGACATTTTGTTTGACTAGGGGGCTTTGTTGTACTGCTGTGAGATGCTATCAAATATATGCTTTAATACAATTTCAATGTGAAATGTACCAAATTTGCTGTTATTTCATCTGTGGGATGGATGCAACAGCTTCAGTCACTGCCATCCCTAAGCATCAAAGAGCAATTTGGCTGGCAACAGTCCATGGGAAAGAAGGGACAATATACTCAAGTGTGTATGAAGCAGCTGTCTTTTCCAATGCTTTCCTGAGAGGATGGAGAACATGATTTCTTGGACATACACATGCTCCACTGACCCAAGCAACAGCAGAAGTTTTTATTTCTAAATTTAACTTCTGCTTAAAATGTTAATTCTATGTTTGCCATAATTACATTTTTTACAGAGCCTTAAGCATGGTTACACATTTCTTGAGTGTAAGATTATTTAAAAATGGCTCTGCCAAAGAATAGTATTGACACAAAAAAGCATAAGGATCAGCAGATATTGAGGGGTGTTGGGGGGAGGAACTGCAGAAGGAGAAAGCCTAAAGAATAAACAACAGATAAACAGCACCACAAAAAGTGTATCATAAATACTTTGTTTCCTAAACAAGGAGAGACAAAGACAGGCCAAAAAGAGAAATTTTACAGGCATCTCTTCAAAATAAATATAAAGGGTTTGGATTCTTTTGATTGCATAAGTAAAATTCCGGTGGACTCTGATGATTTGTGATATTAATTCAGGACTTATTGGGAACAAATATCTCATATCCAAAACAAAACAAAGTGTTAGTCTTACCTCTTGGCAAAATAATCACAATGCCATCTAAAAAAAATCATGCTAATTCATTTTCAGAATGATATGTCAGACTAAAATAGTTACTCTCTGGTATTGTTGTGATGAGACAGCAATCTAATGTCTCCATCATTTTATAGAATATGATAAGCTTTATTGGCAAAGCTTCTACTATGTTTACTGTAAAACTGTCAGTTTGTTCCTTTTTGGAGATAGCAAGAGTTTGTGCATGTTCCAAAGACAGACAACCTTTGCCCGATAATTTATTGTATTTAGTTTGGGTGAGTTTTTTCTCAAAGGAATGGAAAGTGTCAGACACTATCAAGCTTTTCTCTCCCCTGGAGAGGAACAATCAAAATAATTTTCACTGTGGAAACAAAACTGATAAAGTCAAGACATGCTTTTAAATTGCATTATCCAGTTTCAGATAAAATACAGCAGGAGAAACTTGTTAAATAACCCATAATTCCCAATAGCATTATTCAAATTTATATTGTTTAAATTATTCTGCAGAAAGGTACACTAGTTTACACCACTGTCCTTTAAGCATGGGATGACTTAAAAAAAGCAGTTACAAGAAAAAAGAGCTTCAAGGTAAATGTTGTGTGCAGTAATTAATTATATTATTTATAAGTTCACTTTCTTTGCATGAGTGGCTCTATAAAATTTGGCTAGGGCGGTTAGAGCTGTATATCTCAAGTTAGTTCTTAATTTCCAAATGCACCACCCACTGCTCTCTTACTAAGATTTAGTGCAGCTAATAAATAAGATCAGAAATTCCTCAGAACAGGACCCACTTTATTATTTGTGTAAAACCTAAGCACAGTAGTAACAATGCAATGAGATAGCACAATATTATCTATTCATCACGGCCTGTTCACATGAGCCAGTCAGAACTCGGGTCTTGTGTAGAGTTTTATTTTCAAAGCTTCAAGTATTTCAAAGATTCAATATGTACTAAAAAATACAACTGTAGCTGTTTGATAGTGGATGAAATGAGGTTCAGTTATTGACCTTGCTATCAAAAATAGACAGTGCTCAAATTCCTGGTCAGAAGACTAGTCTGAGACTTAGGGTGGAACAGAGCAATGATGAACTGCTGTGCAGAATTGTAGTTGCATCTTTAAGTGACTTTTAGTGTTTACTGATAACCAGGATCATCACCCAAATTACACATAACCACTGAGCATTTTAATATACCTACATTCTGCTTGACAGTTATTTCAATATATCTACAAATTATTATGTGATTTCAGATATTTTTAATACTAAACAGTGAGATAAATTTAGTGATATGAAAATCTTACAGCCATAACATTAGTAGGTAGCTCTCAAGTTCTTTCTTTTCTCAATCTCAAAATCTATTACAAGTAAAGGTAAGTTTTGAAATGTCATCATTATCCTTTTTAGTAGCTTTCAGCAGTAGGGCACCATCCAGTCAAAAACTAAGAGTCAGCATTCATTTATATAAGGATAATAGCTATATATGGAATATGGTTGAAAATAGTCCATCACCACGAAAAACTCCGCCAACAAAGAGGCACCTACATATACAAGTACAGGAGGGGATCCAAGGAAATCCTGGCATTCTTCAGCTTTCATGAGCTTAGAGAAGCCAGAGTAACATAAGGACAGTGTAACACATCAGCAGTTGATGCAAATCACAGAAACACAGAATCAGGCTGGTGAAGGCCTCTGAGATCACTGAGTTGGATTAAGAGTTACTCATTAAGTAGTTATACAGGCAATGTATACAGAGCCTCTCCTCTACAGGAGGAAACTGCCCTCAAACTCTGCCAGACTCTGCAGAAAAGGAAAACAGCGACCACCCCACATCGAGCCAAGATGGGTCTCCCTGGACACTCTGGACAATAGATAATGGAATGAACTAGCTTCCCCACATTCAATATATACTCAATATGCAAAGGGAAGCTTCCTCTGTGAAGGTATTTCCAAGAGTTTTGCAGTAACCTCAAGCTGTTTTGAAGTTGGAACCACTAAAAAGCACTTGTAAAGGCAGACTAACAGATCAATTTACTTCAAAGCTTCTGAAGCTGAGTGCTCTAAAACTGTGCCATAAAACTGAGCTCACCTCACAATCGTTCCCGCACAACTTCTGATGTTAGTATGAGAAGGCAGTGGAGAACGCTTGGCCTCCTCAGCAGGAGTTTTGCCAAGGTCCACCATTTGTATCCAACACAGTATTCCTCCCCAACAGAATGGGGTTACAAACTGGTCCTCCTTCAGACACATTACACTTGAATATTATTAATGGTTACTTGAGCTACAAGTAATTTTTCAGAATATTTTCAATGATTAGTAGTTAAAGCAATATAAGGCACATCCCCACATATTACAACTTTTGTCCCTAAGTTGGTGGATATGATGTTATTCTTAAGTGAGATAACACAACTTGAGTATTTAGGTGACAGCTGAGCAAATAGAAGATTAACACATACAAATGTTTAAACCAACAAGACAAATAGAACACAAAACATTTTACCTTTCTTTCAAAAATAAAAACATTAAAAGGACTCATGGTAATATCTGTGTGTATAATTTACAAGACGACATAATGATGTGACTGTGGGTTTCTTTTTAAAAGAGTGAGAAGAGATGCAAATGTTAACAGGAGCTGGAGATCCCCTGCAACTGAAAGTCAAGCCTTTAATTTTTAAATTAGTGTGTTTGTTTGGGTTTTCTTTTTTTAAACCCCTATATTTTAAAATCTTGACGTGTTTTTGAACACAGTCATCAAATTGAAATTTTTAACTCCCTTTTCCTGCTCTTTTTTCTTTGCTCTCATCAGTTCTATTTTCTTCTATTTTCCGACTTTTCAGAGGAGACTACTTGGAGGCCACTTACGCACCGGGACCACAAGGAACTGCTAAGAGCTCTGGCTGTGAGTAGGTTCAAATGCAGAGTCATTTTAATCTGTGCATGTAAAATAGACCAGTGCTACTTAAAGTGACAAATTTAGGCCTTGATTCTGCAAAAGAATTATGCATATGCCTAACTTGACACACATGAATGGTCCCTTTGCTTGAATGTATTGTAAGGCTGAGAACAGCTTTCAATGGTTTAGGGTTTTAAATTCCATTTTCAAGTTTGTCCTACACACTTATTAAAAGACTGCATGGTTCTGAAAACAGAACTTAGGCTTGGTTGTCATTTCAGTGCTTATATTTTTTGCTAACTGAAAATATATTGTACAGTACCTTCAGTTCATTTTTCATATCTACCAGTGTGAAGGAATTAATTCTTAATACAACATCTCTTTGGAAAGGGACTGCCTGCTGCAATAACACCAAAAAATCAATGACAGTTGTATGTTTAAAATGAGTTCTGCTTTTTTTTTTTTTTTTTGGTCATCTCTGTACATAATTTTCAGGCTTTGGGCATTCAGTTAAGAAAAACTTCAGGGTTGTCTGACAAATAAGGCTGTGTACTGAGGTTCACAATTAATAAGCAAATTAAACACAATGTACAAGACCCACAATTAATCATTCAAGTAGAAGTTAAATTATGCAGGACAAAATAGAAATGCATGTGTATATGTGTGTATGTTGTCTTGATGTTTTTAAGTCTTAAAAACATCATTTTGGCAAAGATCCAGGATGTCTCGGGCTTTTCTGGTCCCTCTAAAACAAAAAACGCTTGAATGCAATTTCAGCTCTCTACAGCACTTTTACTGGGGATTCGATGTTTAGAGATTAAGCAGATAGGACAATGCAAAAATTTAAAAACACACAGAAGGTCCATTTACTCAGTGCACTGACTGTGATGTGAATAGATGTAAGATATCAGAAAACTGATACCTCCTTTCAGCCCAGCACGGTGCTTTTGGAAGTCAAAGATTTAGAGGTATCAAGGGCAAACATCATGCACAAATAATCGTCTACACTTGGAGACTTAAAAAATTTCACAATAGACAAAGACGAAGGGTCAGATT
Source organism: Origma solitaria (assembly GCA_013397895.1). NCBI lineage: Eukaryota > Metazoa > Chordata > Aves > Passeriformes > Acanthizidae > Origma > Origma solitaria. Next base: position 1,834,763 of record VZRL01004167.1, read on the forward strand.
CTGCAGCATTTATGTATGAATATTTCTTTATCTCAATGAATTTTGTGATACCCCCAGAAATTCTAGAAACTGAATTTCCTGGAAAAAAATGGCATTACATTATCCAAAAAACTGGATAAACCACCAGAAACTTGATAAACCTGGAATACCGACCTCCAGATTGCATAAGCATTTTGGCACTCCTCATTCTAGAAAAAATTATTTTTAGAAAGCTTATACCAAGGAAAGATTATAGTATTTTTCTACCCACAAGATGAGCAATGACACCTCATTCTCACAAAAAAAAAAAAGTTTAAAATTTTTATCAAAACCAATAATGCTGCAATAGTGGGTCAATTCAGTGGAAGTTCTTTTCAACTTCCAGTTGTCTTTTTGCTGCATTATGAAGGTCAAATCTTCTTCAATGCTGCAGCAAACCATACTGTAAAAATGTCAGTGTGAAGGCTGAAATGTACCAAGCATTTGCCATGCCAACATGTCCCTAATGAAAATCCCTTCCACTTCATGAACTGGACAAGCTGTATGCTTCATTAAATCACAGACAGCACACTCATTAAAGATCAATGGCATCTTCCAAATGCATTTTGTTTTGCTTTAGTCCTAACATATGGTCATAATAATGCATCTAACAGTAAGTCTGAGCACTGATTTTTAATGAAAAATAATGTTCAGACCAGCCCATGTAATTTGCTTTTATGTTTCTGACCTTGTTCTGAAATGAATCCCCATAGTTCCCAAACAGTCTCATCCCAGGTTCTCAGTTCTCTTGCCAAGAAAGGCAGATGCCATGTTTGTAACTTACAACGTCTCTGTTCAAATCATCCCCCTTGATCTAATGCTGCTCTATGTTTTGCCTTCCTAGGTGCACACCAGCTCCCAAAGAAGAAAAAAAGAGATCCACAGCATTACCTGCCAGCTAAAGGTAGCACTAGCAAGGCAGATATCCCTCACAGAGACACGCCTTGCTTCTGTCTAGCATGAGAAATTTCATTTCAAACATACTACATCAGGCTATTTTACCATCTGTATAGGAGCTCCATGAGCCCAAAAATTATCACAGTGAAGAGTGATCAAAGGTTTGGCAACCATGCTGACATATTTCATTTTTTCAATGGAAAAAAAAAATCCCACCACATTTGCTGCTAAGGCACTGCAAAGAATGAATTCATACATTGCGTTTTTCCTCCCAGTATCTGGCCTAAAAGAACAAATGCTCAGCTTAGATTTTCACTTTTGTTTCCACCAGCTTTGCTAATTATATATACAGGTAGTGTCAAGCCCAGAATCAAGCTTAACGAAATGGCAGTGAACCAAAATGCACCACAATTAAGAGTTGTGGGTTTTGTCATTTGTGTTATTCCTTGAGACACTTCAAAAACCTGCAATGAACTGAGTTTTCAGCCCTCTATTCCCAAAATCTAAACTGACTTCTAGGTTTAACCAGTCAATACAAGTAGCAGCAAGTAGCCCTGCAGGTCTTCCTTTATTACATAGTTTACAGTATCATTAAATTCTACTTTTCAAACCCCTTAAGTTATTAACTGGAACCTGAAACAGAGCAATGCCTCCTGCTTTTCTTACACAGTGAAAGCAGAAGTGAGCTCTTGCTCCTCCTCACACCAGTACTTGCTCAAAAACTGGGGCACTGGCACAGCACAAAAAGAAATAGAGACCTTATACCCTGATTTCTGGAATCTTGCTCCTAACTGCAGCCCGATCCTAGTTTGCATCATAGCTGAAGGCGTCTTAATTTTATAAAAGCACACATTGAAACTACTCTTTCATCAGTACTGTTTCACCTGGGATCAAAAATAATTTTAGCTCTGTAAGCCTAAAGAAAGCTAATAACCAGAGGTCCTCAGCAGCAGTTTTCTCAAACTGATCCTAACCCTTCTTTTAATTAAAGTCTAATGATGCATGTAAACATGAGAACCAAAGAATCCCTCAGATGCTAACCACCATCTTAGTCCTAGTAAGTTTGCAGTGCTCTTTAACAGATCTGTCCAGAACTGAATTCCCAAATTCAGTTTCTAATTCCAATTTTAAACGCAGTATAACGACTCACCAACACAAGTGTTAAAAAGACTTAGCAGTCCTTTGCAGAAGAGGATAATCTCTGTCCTGTTGATTTTTTTAATATATCAATGACAGGTGCAAAGGGTAAAAAGCCAAGAGTGACTCCATCCTTCTTCTTTCAAAGAGATTTCTAAGAGTCCTTTCATAACATAATGTCACTAAGAAGAGCATTATAAGAAATGCATAAAATGAAGATTAAACCTGCTCCAAATATCCACAGTATTTTAATTAGCTAAATGACTTTTCTTCTTGATTTTTCTTCTTACAAGGTACATGCCTGTATTTAACTTTTTATTACATGTCATTAACATTCAAAACTGGAAAGGAACTTTCTATCAAAGTCAAATGAATTAACACTAATTCAAGGCAGAGAAATTTTCAATTAAATTTCAATACTTCATTTTTACAGTTTGATTTCAAGCTTACACGTCTCAATAGTACAAAACAGACAGGATATATTTAATCACTTTATGCTTTTATGATGAACTAATATTTGAGTTGGAAAATCCTTCAGCTGTATGTTTAACTTCAGACTTAGACTGTTTAGACTGTGTGGAGTTCACATATAGGAAATGGCTCAGATATTTTGCTCACTTTTCAGGTTTGCACAAAACCTCTGTTTCTTCTACCTCACTGCCACTTTTCACATACAGATGTCTTTTTAGCAGAGTTGTCAATAGTTTGCAAGGCAGTTTGGGTCTGGGGGGTCTAGAGGCATTGTGCATATTAAAGTCGTTATTATCACATTTGTAAAGTTTATTCTTGATAAGAGTATTTTGTGGTTTTAATATTTTTCAACTTCCCCCTAATTTGTTCTTGCTTCCCTAATCCTTCAGCTGTCTAGAGGTTTTTTTAAGTGCTTGCACTTGCTGAGTGTTGTGATATTCTTTTACATTTTCCTACAGCTAATGCTCAGCTTAATTCATTTTCTTGTCTTATTTAAAGATGCACATTTTGTTAGCCTTATTTAAAGATGCACTTGTTTTAGACCTTAGAGAGAATGGTCTACCTACTGAGTTAACAGTTATTATTACCTGTAAGGGGACAATGTATTTCGAAAGAAATGGAAAACATGCGTCAGTGGAGAAGCTCTCATATCAGCAATTAAATAACATCTGAATTAAAGTGACAGATTTGCAACTAAACTAAAATGTTTCTTAAAAATGACACTTATGAGACAGCATCAATGTGGCACAATTACTTAACTTGCTGTAGAGGAATATAATTCCTCTAGGAATGAACAATACTGTAACAACCAGAAGTCCGCATACTGCATTATTTTAGAAGAGCTCAAAAGACACATTTTCCACTCGCTCACTCATATAAATTTAACAAAAGACATACTTTGTAAATGTGAATGTTTTTCTGTTATTTACTGTTGAATAAGATCTTAGTAAAGATAGCCATGAAGCCAATTCTTCAGCTTAACAAGAGGAAACACAACTGATGAAAAATCAAAGACAGCTACTGCTGTAACATCCTCATTCTGAGACAGAAATTTTTAAGGAAAGTGCTTGACTTCGATCAGTTTACTAAGAAACAGAAGTACTGCCAGCAGCTGGGCGTCGATGACTGGTACACAAAGATATCCAGCACTGGCTGCATACAGCTGGTACAACACAATGAAATCCAAGGCAATCTTTCAGTCAGAGCTACTGAACCTATTTATATGCTTCAAATTAAGCACGCATATAGTCACTGTTGCTATACCTTGAGTTGGGAACTGCCCTATTCCCACCTGGGATTAAAGATACACCCTAATTGCAAAATAGACCAATGCCAGTGGTAAAAAAGACTTTTTCTTTATTTGCATGTTGAGTAAATGGCATACAGATAATTTCACTGCAATCAATGGAAATCACAGTTTTCCATACCACGTGCTAAATGCTGAGGCTGATTACCATTATATTTAATTTATAGTCATCAGTGTGAGCCAAGTGAGGCTTTAACATTACATGGAGATTTACATCAAATTTTTTCTTTTTTTTTTTTCTTAGGGAAAAAAGAGTGTAGAAAGTATCAGAAATGGGTTTTCATACGCAACACAAAATAAGTGCTTAGAAAATGATAGTACGTATTTTCAAACCATTTGAATGCTGCTATTTGAAAGTATTTCAATAGAAAGCTTTATCTTTCCTTTTGGAGATCTCTCCTTAGCAATGATAAAGTAATTTAGTAAATCTTTTAACCCCATTTATTTCTAAAGGTCTCTGGAAATAGTTTTTTATCCTTCTCAGAGTTCAAAAAATTAAAAAAACCAACTTCACATATTCTTTGTACTGGAAAAAAAACTACAGATTCAAATCAGGACAACTCATGGTAACTACGTATGTTACCTTAGCATAGGTTTTTCATTTTATATATTGACAGTCCTAAGGCTTTATGCATCTTATATTGCCTGGGCACACTGTTAAAAAAGAAAAAAAAATGAAATAAAAATATTTTTCTCTCATATTAGCACAAGACTTCTGATCTTTTAAGTGGTGCAGCTGAAAGAAAGAAAATCAATTGGCATGAAAGCCAAATTCTCAAAATACTATCAAACAACTGACAACTCTCACAGAACTGAGGTGACCCCTGGAATCAATTACCTGGAACACAGAATAATTCAACACTGACTTTTCTTATTTAGCAATTTGTTTGATCAGGGTTGGGTTTTACTTTTGTTTGCTTGTTTGTTCATTCCTGGGGAGAAAGAGAGGTTGCACTGGCTGTGTTAGCAGGACAACAAAAGAAGTGTCATATACAACCTTCCAGGCTGCCTACTACTTCTACAGGAAAATAAAGAAGCTGGGTTGCCCCTGTGTGCTTTATTTTCAACATGAAGTGTTGTCCATAATGCCATATGAAGTGAAAAATACCAGTATGTGTCTCTTAGTCCGTCCAGGTTTTCTTTTTAATTGATCTGATTCCCATTCATGGCAGAAGTGCTACAGAAAAACAAATCAGGTCCTGGTTAAATTTTTTTTAAAACAAGCTGCAAATCCACTCCCATATTAAGAAAGGTTAGCTCAACTGAATTTAATCAATTCTAAAGTCACAGCTATTAAACATTAATGCTGAAATTTCAGTGCTTTAAGAAGCTAGAGGGTCCTTGCAGTGTAGAAGCATCAAGCTACAAGACCAGTCAAAAATAACAAGCTTGTAGGATGGATTTCAAGTCAAGCACGATTACTTAGCCCATGAGATGGTAAAGTCCATTTCAGGTCTGTGAGGTAACATGAAAAGCAAATCAGTTGGAGAACTGGACAGAAAACAGACCAAAGCTATTGACTCAGTGTCTGACAGTGTAAAATGCATTTGATGCATAGGAAGAAGATAAGATTGACCAATTAAGACAGAGAGAGTAAGGGTGAAAACCCTGACCTGAAGCCTGCGGAAGGAATTCAAAGGAAAAATATGCCTTCTCACCATGAGAATCTGACAACCTAATACTGGGATCATGAAAAGTTGTATACATTCACATCGTTCTATTGGAGCCAAAATGACCATTTACTTTCTTCACACACGGACTTGCAGAAAATATGTTAGACTAAAGATATATGAGATAAGGATTACCTAATTATCTCTTTGAAACTGAACTATCAAGAAAATCTGAATTTATATCCAGAGCTCTGGACAATTTTAACTTGCAAATTATTACTTCTTGAAACACTTATCAAATATAATACCAGCAAAAGATGATTTTTAAAAAACTAAAAAAAAAAACTTTAAAAAAAAAGCAAGAAAAGAGCAGTGAATTTTAATAGAAAATACTATTCTAAGTCATGTCAGAAATTGTTTTAGGCTAGTGGAACATTTCAAGCATTCAAATTGAAATAGCAAATGAGAAAAAAAATTAAGGCAGCCTTTGTTTGGGCCTTTTAAATCCATTTTTGTAAAGGTGAGTCCGTTTTTCTGTGACAGTAACTGGTAAGTAGACTTCTTGTTTTGATTTCAACCTATAAGCTCTTCCATCTTATTGCCTCCTACAGTTCCATCAAGAAAGGGGAATGAGAGAATGACTGGGTGGGCATCTGGTCAACACACCAGCTACAGAGGTTTTAATAGCAGTGATAAGAAAAATGCAGTCAGAACCAAAATATTGAGGAACCTAAAGTTAAATATCACCGGAAAGTGATGACAAGAGAAAAGGAGCCAACATTTTTAATCCCTTCCCCCACCCAGGTTACCTAGACTCTAAAGTGACTCTGGATGTCAGAAAGCATCAGATCACAGCATGTGGTGAGTGCTGAAGGACTGGCCCACATTAATTTGTGCTTAACATTAATAGCTCTGTGGGTAAGGAGATGTCAGGTCAGGTTTGCAGGTCTACATGTTACCGACGTCAGAGCACCTTGTTCTCAGAGCTTCTATGCAAAATCTCCATTTCTGGGCTGCTTAGAAAGACATGGATTTCCTTATGGTACTTCAGTGTCTACCACCACAGAGTATAACTAAACAAACATAAAAGAGGATCAGTAAATCTTTAAGTTAGGTCATTGTTTAAAGGTTTAAAGTTATATTCAGACACGCAGAACAGTTGTATTCCATTTAAGGGCATATCTAACTAAAGAAATAGTAATATCAAACCAGATTTATAATAATATGGGAAAATTAATTAGGAAGGTTTGGTTTTGTTCAGTCCTTTTTTCATTTATCAATGTTAAAATGAATGCATAACACACGTTGCACATTGCTATGCCAAGCACAAGTGCAAATCAGCTCTTTCATGAGTGTATCATTACATTGTATTGCCACAAAAGCTGTTGTCTTAGAATATGCCCAACTGCTAGAAGTTAAAGATGAAATTACTTTCCTGAAAGCCCTTACAAGAGACTGAACTGAATTAGCACTCAGCCAATGAAGCCTGAAACTCATGCAGAGAGAAGTTCACGTGTACTGAATATGCCTGAAATCAGAATTGCCTCTTGATTTTCCGCTCCTCTCTACACCCTAGATAAGACTCCAGCCAAGTATTTACAGATTTCTTTTAAAAAAAACAAGATGGAAAAAAGTATGGAAGGGAAGCAGTTTTGTTTGGGTAGTCTATAAGAGCAGTCCAGACATTTCTGCTTTTCCAACGGGTATCGTATTCCTCACCTCAGAAGTTAAGCATCCAATTCTTACTCTCACTGGAACAAGACAAAAATTGAGGATTTTGGCTCTGATTCTGTTCACTAGAAATGATGCATATCAAGAAGAAACAAAAAACTGTCTTCTCAAGGCTAGAAAGATTCATTTTACTGCTAAAATTAACTGTCTCAACAGAAACCAGCATCAATACTGTTTGGTCCTATTTCTGTCTGAATGATTTGTTGATTTTGAAGAAAAGTGTAAAAGAAAAGTAATTAAGAATTATAGCAGTGCTCTTTGTTGCTGTATTCAGTTGGATATTTGTCTTTGATTTTACTTATTTCAATCTCTAAGAATATTAAAAAGGGCAATGACTAATGCACAAGCAATAAAGAGCTACAAGTAAGATCGAGAATAGTACAGACAAAACTCTATACTCAAAATTATTACCTCAGATATGACTCTCAGAAATTAATGTCTGAAATGACTAAAGAATAAGTAAGCCCAGAAGTTCTCCAGTTGCTTTGAAAACTAATTCATGGAAATAAACTGCATTAGCACGTCCTTACAACACTGAATTTCTTTCCCTTCTGTTCTATGTTCTTACTTATTTTCTTCCCAAAATTTCATTTCAAAGATATGTATACACAACAGAAAATTTGACTTTTGCTACTGATCGTGAATATTGACATAAAATTCTCATTATTACACTACCTGCTTGTGTAATCACAGCACTGTTTGTGGTGAGTTACACAGTCTAAAACTAAAACTCAATTTTTGTTTTTCAATTTCTCCACCAAATTCCAGCAAGAATATAGACTGTAAACCAAGAAACAGCAGGAAGTAGACTATAATGGTTCTTAATATAAAAAGCACAGCAGATGTCCAGAACTTGTCCAGAACTTTCACATGATTCTGGGGTGCTGAAAGTTTGACAGAAAGCAGAGATGTGGAAAGGACAGTAATGAAGCTCTTAGACATTATCATGGAATCTGAAGGAACATAATTCTTTCATGTTGCGTGGGGAAGTCAGGAGCATGACATCTGGAGAAGAAATGCTTCCTCATGGCCATTCAGATTTGTTATTGGTTGTAACTGGGCTTGTGATCAAATGCCTTTCAAGTCCAATAACAAAACCATGGACTCAGTAGGAAAGCATGGACAGGAAGATCATGCATGACTGGTCCAGACTATACAGGAAAAGTAAGCCAAAATTCCCACTGAATCTGGCTCCATGCATGTTACTGGAGGATAGCAGTGACAATACAGCAGATGTAGTCAGCTCCAAACAAATGACAAACGCAGTCTGACTAACTGTTGTTAACATCATGAACCCCGTTCAAGAAATCTCCAGAAATTCAGCACACGATCATCAATGATATTCTGCTGACTTAGACATTTTCCTGTTTCTTATGGTATAGCACCACTGCAAAAATCTCACACTCCTTAGCACATTCTTACTGCTTTAAATACTACAGGCGAGGAAAAAAAAAAGAAGAAGAAAAAAGAGAAATACTGCGTAGTGATTCCTGGCCAAATCCTATTACTTGGAAATGTAAATTTACAGGCTGAGCGTGTTTTTTCTTTCTTATCTCCAATTTCTCATTTTGCAGCACTAAAAGTAGCTTCAGGGTGCTTTAATATTTAATTCCATTGAGAACCTTCAATGCTTACATCTAGCTTTGTAAACTTAATAAAAAAATTAAACAGAAATACTGCAAATACCAATGCTAGCTCTTCAACCTCTGGAAAGATCAGAAGGGAGAACACACATGCATACATATATCAGCCAACACAGTTTTTGATGCTAATAGTTACCAAAAAAACCCCAAACTGACACTCACAATATTTTAGAAAATTATCTTATATGAAACTTTGACACAAGAAAGCATATCTGCACAGATGAGAATCAGATCACACAACAGAGCAATTGGGATGCAATTAATACATTATATTAATTTTGCTTGTTTGCGTAAGAGATTTGGTAAAACCCAAGAACATTATTCAGTCCAGGAGAATTCCACAGAATACTTTTCCATATTTGAAACTAGAGTTTATCCTCAGTTATTGCTGCTCTGAACAAGGTCACACCAAGTAATATGGCCAATGAACATAAATTTATTAGGGTGAAGATCATTCATAGTTGAGAAAGTTGGAACTGTTTTGGCTGGAAAAGTTGCTGGCAATAGCTGTACTTTAGAGAGTGAACTTTATGATGATCTCAGTTAAGAAAAAAATTGACTTCTTCTGTGGCTATTCTGAAATGGTAGAAATTTTTTAAAAAGACAATTTATTTTAAGGGGAAGTTGCATAAATTATATACAACAATTATATAAAAAGATTTAATTGTAGAATTATTTTAACATCTTGGAAACAAATATAGACTATATATTAGCTTCTCTACAAGTCAATGTTATTTTTTAACATGTATCACACTTCTGTGTCATTACTTTTAAAACAGAAATTCTGTATGATGCTCCTCTTTCAACAAGTCTTATGGGGTTGAATGCCTGTCAGCCTACCATCCTCTTTCTTTTTTTTCGCTTTGCACTCCAGACTTTGACAAACCATTCCCAATTTTCCTTTAGAAAAGCAGGCAGAAACTTGGAAAAAATGCAAGAGAAAAAAAATAAATACAATATACTTTGTTTTAGAAACTATCAGTGTCAAAGCATACACAATCCTTTTTTTTTTTTTTTTTTTTTAAAAAGGGAGCATCATACCACAGTTTCCTCTTTCACAGTGCCAATAAATAGTTGCAGCAGTACTTGTCTTTCAATACCATTGAAGTTTTATGTAATTCCTGAATACATTGCTGGAACAAATTTCCCTGTAAGTCAGAGTCTTAAACCAGAGGGCATCAGAAGCCGTATTGATTGAAGTGAGCAGATACCACATGCAATGCACTTGTGTCAAAGGCAGTGTTCTGTACCTTGCTTTAGGCTTCAAGGCAAAACATCTAATCTTTTCTCTCCACAATCAAAACAAAGAGAAGCAAATTGTAACAACAATCCAAGTAACTATTTTCAATACTGGCAGCATTAAAAAGGAGCTTGCTACTCAGGCCTTACTAAGAAGCTGTGTTCACACCAAGTTTCTTTTCCTTGAGGTGGGAATAGAAGTATTCTCTTTCTCAAACATATTCATGAAAATAGGACATGTATCTGCTTAGGAAAAAAACCCCAACTGTTTTTCAAGTCAAGATTTGATTATAGTTAAAATTACCTATTGAATGTGCACATATCAGCTCCGTTTGAAGACCTTATGAGAAAAATGTTTCCATACCAGATAAGTAAACCTTTATTTGGTGCCTATATTGAATGGGGTGTTCTCCCCCTCAACTTTAAAATATTTAACTGTTGGGTTTTTTCATCTCAGTTTTTAGAATATATTAGATCAATTTTCCTATGATTGAGGGCACAATCATCAGCTGAGATAATTGGTCAACAAAAATATTCAGCAACCTGCAGGCAAAACATTTTGAATCAAACAAAAATAAAGCTTGATAGTATACAGACGAGCACTATACATGGTCCCCTGTGAGGCTTCTCCAGCATTTTTCAGAGATAAGAATGGCTGAAAGGATGTTAGAAATGCTAGGGGAAATTTATGTTCAAACAATTTCACTAACTTCCAATAAATTTCAGTTTATTGCAACAGATTGCTGTCTTGCAATGCAATTGAATTGCACTGAGGACAATGCTAATGCTCATCAGAAAAATGTTGTCCCTTTAAATAAGAGCAAATACATACAAAGCCTAGCAAAGTCACACGTGACACAGAAAAAGCTTCTAAATTTATGTATCAAGAAAGGTGCACATAAGAACCAGCAATTTAAACAGCATCAATTTCATGTTTACATCACAGGTTTTAAACTTCTCCCTAATTTAGCAATATAAAGGTTGTGCACAACATAACTGAAACAAAGTAACATTTGCCTTTAATGCCAAATCTTCTAAGACTTTGTAGTTTAAAATGGGGTTTATTTTTCAAATGTGAATGTCAAAGCAAGGCTGAGCAGGTTTGAAAGAATCAATTCAATAAATGAATTCAACTTAAACATTAACCTTCAGGATGAAATTTGAACAACATTTTTAAGAGTGAATACAATTTTATTAACTGGTATAATTTATCTATTTGCTCTTTTTCTCACCCCATAGCAAAGCAATAGTGTGGGTAAGAGCAGTATGTCCCTACAAGTATTTGGGAGCAATGTATGCAATGGAGCTAATGTATCTCGTAAACAATTCTTTTCAAGCCATAGATGTAATTTTTGTCATTAAACATGACAACACAGCAGAGATTTGAACATAACAAAAATTGTCATAACTAGAACTGAAATGCCCACACTATAGATAACTTCAGGCATGGACAGATGTTTGGGGATGGAGCTAGGAAATTTTTCTACTCCTGCCTCTCTAGTAGACTTGGGCCCACTTTAAAAGCCTTACCCACATGTTACCAGGAAAACAGTCAGCTTTCACAGCTCCTAAGTATTTTATAGATAAATAGTATCAGTGAAAAATGACCTGGAGTGATTTATCCTGTAAATAACCAGGTTGGTTTTTTTTTTCTTTCAACAGGAAGAACAAGGAAGGAAGGAGCAAACAACGTAGAATTTTTTGTGATCTATGTTAGCTTAAGTGTAAAAAATTACCAGCTGAGGATGCCAGTTTGCAAGAAACCTTTCACCTCACATGGTATTCCTGGGAGCTCTCACAAGCACAGCCTCCAAGGGCAGGGTCTGAGCTAGCACGTAAAGATCTAACTATGCAAGCCCCAGGAATGTGAAATCTACAGAAAACAAATGTTTAGCCCACACTGAGATCTCCTGGAGGGCACTTTAACACTGGGAAAAAAAACCAAAAGCAAAGCAGCATGATCCTGTATCTGCAGCTGAGCTTTCTGCCTGTGCAGTACCACTGTGCTAAGCTGCACTGAGCACAGGCCAAAGTGATTTAAATGCCAAACTGCTGAGCTTTCAACCCCATTTGCAGTGCCCCAGGGAACCAGGGCTCCTAACAGAGCTGCACCTGGGGAAAACGCTCTTTTCCAGCAGAGCTCCCTGACTAACTAATAAGGAAAAAAGGATCCACCATCTCTGAGCACACACAGTGAGGTGACCGCTCCTCTGAGACACATCTTAATAGCACCTTGAGCAGCCCTGGCATTTCATTCTAGGGTTCCTACAGCATCTCTGCTGTCTGAAAACATCCGTCTCCTGCAAATTGACAAGAAGAAACAAAAAGACAGATTTTAAAAAGATAATAACAAAGATGATAAAAATGTGAAATGCTTCCTCCATTCATCACTTCTGTAAGCGTGACTCTTGCTCTTATCCTCTTCCTCCTCCTTTTTCCAAGACAACTTTCCCTGCATTTTCTTAGGTGACCTTCCTGCTACAACACTTGATGATGATAATTGATTGAGAGGAGATAATGAGAAGAAGATCAGTATTTCATTCTTCTTGGGAACCTCATATTCTCATTTCCAGAAAAAAAGATATGCTGTAGATGAGCTCCTAAACACATACTTAGCTGCCAGAATAATAGGACTGAGTTTCAAGTATAGAGCGTAGAATGTTCGACTCCCTTCAATGTCAGCCCATTTACTTAAATAATTTTTCCTTTAAAATCTCTGTCTAACTATGCCCTTACCATCATTCTTCACAAATACCCCCAGGATATAAACCCCAACCATACTTGTTTATTGACCAAACTTCAACAGGCCCAACAGGTTTCCAGATTCCCATTTAGCCAAAGAGACCACGCGGAGGGAGAAGGAAAAGGCCTCACATTTCCTTGAAGGTTACAGGCAGTTAGAAGAGGCTTGGAGTTGAATTTTATCTTGAAATGAAACAAACACATCTAAAGACTAGGAAGCCCTCTTGGGTTCAAAATTACAGGCACAGCCAGAGAAAGAAAGATACACTTCAAAGCTAATTGAAGTAATTAGTGGTACTTTGAAGAAAATAAACTGTATTTAGCAAGATTTAAAAAATGATTCATGAATTGGTCAACACACTGACTTCCCAGGTTGCTTAGTGTTTGTTTATTAAACAGAATGTGATCATTTGCCATGGAAAATTAAATTTTCCAGGATCACACACTTTAATTGAAAATTTATTTTTCTATTTAACATCATCAACTGCATCTACTGCTTATTGCATGCTTTCAGTAATAAATTCCTAATTGTAGCAATTCTAGTATGGGTAATGCAGATTTTAGATAGAATTAGATAAATTATTATAGCTTCACTGCTGAGTGCACCTGTGCTAAGTATCATTCCTCACAGCTTTTTCTGTGAGCAAAAAATATGCATCACACTGAAGCATACATTGCCTTTTTTTTTAAATAGAATCCATGCATAAGTTGGGGACAAAAAGATGAAATTTAAGAAACCACTGTTAAAAAAGCTGTATCGAGTCTCTTTAGCTAGTCTGTAAGTCTTTGGTAAATATTCTCTTATAAAGAATTCTAACTGGCTGATGTAATGGATTCATTTGCTTCAGCAACTGCATGGTTCCAGACACAATCCATCTAAAACATAATTAAAATACATTTGGTAGATCTGAGGCTAAGCTTTTTGAGAACAACAGATTACATTAGAAAGATTTTAATGAGGCCAGGGCTGATTACATCCTCACTTCCTCTTTTGGATAGGGATTGGGGAATCCTCTGAATGAGGTTAACATACCATTTATCAAATAGAAGTATATGGAAAACAAGAGAAAAAGGGACTAAAACAATCACAAGGTCTTTTGAGTTTTCAGCAGTATAAAATGAGTGTGTTAAGCTTGACTTCACCAGAAGAAAAGCAAGTGGCTGTTATGTATCACTGTCAGCAGAGTACTATTATCTATGTATTATTCCTGTATCACTTCCAGAAAATACTGCTGTTTTCATATTATGTCAGGCATGTTTTAGTATGCATCATCCTCCAAAGACTAGCTAAATGCTAAGTACTCGGTGAAATAAAAAGTGTTTGGGTAGAAATGTGCCACACTTCTGAAGTAATTTACATGAATTAGAATTCACATTAGCAATGTTAAATACCCTCTGATACCTCTAGATGAAAAGCATTGAGTCTTCTGTGGGATGACAGGATGCTTTCATAATTATCAAGATTAATTGAAGAAGACAGAGGTAAGGTCCTCCTCAGACCCAAATGCTGTGGGTACAGTTCCCAGGCTTGTCAAATATTTTCTATTTCTTTAATTTTAGGTGAATAACAGATAATTTCTCTAATGTCTTTGGCAGATTTGGGAATGTAGCAATAATCAATATTCATTCTGGGTCTGCAAACTGGAGTTTTTTTAACTACCATGCTACATGGACACATTCATTAATATTTGGGATACATCTCATGCTAGAGTGGCAGAGATCATATTACTAATCTCAGTGATAATGATCTAACACTCATAAATTTCAAAACAATAATCTGAATAAATGTCCAAATGTTCAAAAGGATTTATCGCCTGTTACAGATACCTTGCCAAGCCCACCATTCTCCCAGTACTAGAAACACAGGCCATTGATTTTTGCCTCTGCTATGAAGTCAGAAGACCATGGGGTTTTTTTGCTTTTTTGGTTTTTTTTAAAAATAGTATCCAAAACCATCTAATTTCTCTGAAAGAAAAGGTAAACTAGAATATCTGGAATAAAAATACCCCTCTGTCTTCTTTTCATAAAAACCACAAGAAAAGTACAGGGAATAACGAGATGTGATCCGGGACTTAACAAATTCAGCGATGCCTTAACAATGTCATCAGGTTAGCAGGCAGTAAATCTTCACCAGCTCACTGTCATAGTTTAATTCCCTACCAGGAAAACTACATAGCAAGATGAATATTGCCCAGCGTTCACCTATTTAAACTTCCCCACAGTCACTCTACAGAATTCCTCGAAACCTGCAGCTATCACAACCTCTTCAGTTTATGATTATAGATTTGTAAGATATTACATAATTGCTACTTAACACCCAGTGTTACACCTAGTTACTCTTTTATTTCAAAATTTTATTGCTGAAATACTTTTTGTAGATCACTTAGGTAAATGATCTCATACTACATACAAAGAGTTTAATACTGTATTCCATCTTTAACATTTACACCATGACACAGTTGCAAATCACCACAATGATATGCTCACTTGGCATTTTAAAACCGAAGCAATCTTTCCAACAGTAAGATGCAGATGAATGTGCACACAATAGCTCTTCTGGCTGATTGAAAGATTAAATGCATATTATGGTGGTTTAAAAAATCATGCTAAAAAAGACTACGGGGCTTATCTGCAAGTGGATCATAACCAAGGGAATGTATTTCTCAATGTTAATTAGTTAGATGCCTGAAATTAGGCATAACTGAAACACCAGACACATATTGAAGAAGAAATCAGCTTACCCACTGACCCCAGTTAGAACTGGAAATCTTTAGCAGTATTTTTCAGGCTAGACCTAAAACATCTCACAATATTGTGAATTTGTTCTGATAGTATGAAAATTTGCCTTCTAGCAGTGCTGTAAAATATATCTCAAGAAATAAGATAATTTTTCAGCAATACAGATGAATAAGTTTTAACAAAAAACAACAGATTACAAGAGTTAGGAATTGCAAACATCTTCAAATACAAAGATATATTCCAACAGTCAACGCAAGTTGTAAACAATTCCAACAAGAGTTTATGATGTGCATGCAGACTCTGTGTCAGTGAACCCAGAATCACCCAGTAGAAAACTAAAGACAAGAGAGCAAATTCAGAATGACCCAGCAATGTGACACAGTCACACAGAAAAGCAGTACTTTTCAGATGGGCCAACTCTTGCCTCATGTGCACTCGCAGCTAGCCAAAGCAGAGCCTGCTGTTAGCCCTGCCTGAGACTGGGGAGATGCTCCGTTCAGAGTACTCCAGCCCAGGTTAAGGGCTGCGCTTGCCACACTCACACAGCTCAGCGGTAGCTCAGAGCGCAGGCTGGCGGAAGGGGCGTCGCTCTGAGCAGAGCTGTGCTACAACAGGCACAGATAAAGAGGTGGCGCAGCAAGGACTGAGCAAAACGAGAGCAACGCACAGGTCAGAGTGGGAAAAGAGAAAGCCCAAGAGAAAATGAATCAATTGCTAGGGCTCCATCAGCAAACCATCGTGTACATCCTTTGTTTCTCTGCCATGGCCTTCTAAAATTTCGCTATTCAACAGATTATAACCTTAAGATCTGCTTTATTTTTATGTGTGCCACAATATACAGAATTACCTCTATTTTAAAAAACAGCAAGAACTAGTAATATGATGAGAATTTTCCCATTAAGCATTAAGGATTTCCTTTACTATAAATAATTTGTGTTTTAAAATGTGGCATAATACTTTTAGCACAGAAATTCCTCCGCCAGAAAGACTTAAAGTTATACTGCAAACATAGAGGATTCTTTCAATCCAAGTTGCTCAGACAAATTCCACTTATCCTCTTTCGTTTAATTGGTGATTCAAATACTAAACCCAGTTATTTTCCTTCTGGGGAATCTCATGTGCAAAGGGTTTCTAATGATGCAGAAATGTATAAAAAATAATAACAGGAAGGTTATTTTTTACTGGGATTAGTACATCTTTGAGCAAAGCTAAGCAACTCAAATGCATATGATTTAAAGGCTTAATTTAGTACATAAAGAATAATTCTCAAAAATTTTTGTTTTATTAATTCCAAAGACATATGCTCAAATTTCCACTTCATTAGGCTATTTACATTTCATAATTCCTTTCCTTTTCATATTTTAATTAACTGATATTCAAACTTACTTGATTCCTACTAGCTCTTTATGAATGGGAGGATCCAGACTATGACTTATTTACTCCTTCCTGCAAGAGCGAAACACGAAAAACTTGTCCTTTGATTCCACTGATCCAATGTGTCCTTGGGAAAACCAAATCAAACCTCATTATGGTTAATTTCACACTTTCCCAGCAACATGAGCATTTGATACTGGGTCACTTCAAGAATCTTCATTCTCAATATGGGAAGAGAGGATGACCTTTTTCTGAATGTTCACGATTTTTAATGTGGAATATAAAAATAAAATAAAGCACTTTATAGCACTTGGAATTATGAAAAGTGATATATTGGAGAAAATGTGGCATGTATGAGTATTCCAATGATGTTTAAAAAGTCACACTCACGTCTACTTCCTTTTCATTACCTATTTGACCCTTTGGTTTGTTTTCTCTGCAAATGTGTACTGAGACATATTTACTTAATTCTCTTCAGTTCCCCTAACCAGTTTTGACTACATACTCGTAGTTCAGTTAGGCACGGAAGAAGGAAAAAGCATTTTTCATTTCAGAAACTTTCAAAGATATTTTGTTTCATATACAAATGTTAAAACACAAAATTGCTTAATGGGAGACAGGCAGATTTCTGACATTCCATAGAATATAACCCAGCAGTTGCCTTTTTACATTTCACCTCTGTGACACTTTTGTGTGTGACAAGTTCTCCTGTGCAATTTATGTGAGGGAGAAAGGCCAGCCCACACAGAGAAAAATAAATTTTAAAAAATGGCTGAGATTATTTCAATGACTGCTAAGTACTATTGCCCGTATTTTTAGTAGCAGTTTGGCTCAAGGTAAGTGATGTATCATTCAGGACCTCTGTCTATGGCCACCAGTATTCGCAGAGTTATCAGTAATGTTTAGCTAGATCCAAGTGATGGCTGTTTGGGTTTTTAAAACAGTATTATTAACAAGGCATATACACATGTGGAAAAGGGGCTGAAATGGAGCACCCACCCTTGAGCACATCTGATCTTGACAAAAGGAAACACTTCTAACTTTCTTTCAAGACATTGTATGTAATATTTCAAGACTACTTCCTTTAAAGTAGACAATTACATTTTGCAATTTCTACTAATAATAGAAGTAGAGAGATAAAGGAGAGCTATACGGAACTGCTCACATAATTAAAGATTTTTATAAATAATCCCTCACTTTGCTATGCAGCAGAATTTTCTGACAAAGTCTGAAAGGAAATTATATCCCTTCTACTAAGCACTGTGGGAGGTTCAAGAAAGCTACAGAGGATGTTATTCTCTATTCCACTCCAGAGGTGTTACGAGTTGTTTCTTTAGACCCCTGTTATATAGATCTATAAAAGAAGTTATATATCTAATATATCTTATATTCCTATAGGCTTTTTGTTCCTTAGAGTTATTTGATGGAAAATCTTGGTCTTTGACACTATTACTATTTTTATCAAGACACAAGCAGTTTTGCAATGTAGATCCTCTTTGCTGATAAATGAGGCTTAGCAGTTTGGAAGGACAAGCCAAGTCCCA
Organism: Origma solitaria; assembly: GCA_013397895.1. Classification (NCBI taxonomy): domain Eukaryota; kingdom Metazoa; phylum Chordata; class Aves; order Passeriformes; family Acanthizidae; genus Origma; species Origma solitaria. The sequence continues at coordinate 1,853,214 of VZRL01004167.1, forward strand.
CCACTCCCGTGCCATGAGAATCTCCACCGCTTAGTTAGGGAAGTTCCCATGCATGCACACAGTTTTTTTCTTGAATAAAGTTAAAAGAGAGAAGCCATACCACTAAGCGGAACTGCCAATCATGCTCAATTGAGAGATCCCAAGCCAAGGTCCTGAACAGCCAATTTAGGCTGCACTTGCGGTTATATCTTCAGCAGAGGGTAGTGCCCTAGGTGCTGTGTTGCTGCAGGGATGGATTTTTCCCTCTGCCTGGCATTATCCCAAATAATGTCACTCACCTTCAGCACAGGACAGCAGGGCTCAAACACCAGACCTAATGAGCACTTAATTAGTAATATAATATGGCACACTTACAAATGAGAGGATTTCAAAGAAGACAAGTCAGGAATGTGGCATATTTGAAATGAGGGTTTGAATTAGGCATAGTTGGGAATACGCATCCTGGCTTCCTCTATCCATACTTTTAGACCTTTACTTTTGATGCAAAGCCTCAACACTACTAAAACTTGCAGGAGTATTTCTGCAGAAACCTTTCTTTCAGCAAACCTTTCTGTTCTTAGAAGCAGAAGCAACATCTGTTTTTCTCCCAACTTATTTCAAATGCCATTGGAAATTTGAACTGCAAGAATTAGATACTTTCTGGGCTGATTGTCTGACACAAAGGAGATTCACAGTTCAGATTGACACAAACTATCAACTCACTTAAATAACCTAACCAGAAAACTAATTGATCTGGGGTGAATCTCTAATCTCAAATGAACAGAGACAAAGTCCACTGCACAAATCACAAAAAAATAAAAGCAAGTCTAGCTTGGAGACCAAAGAAATCACATCTTCCTGGAGAATGCAAAAGGTTTGAGAAGGATATAAGCAAACAGAGGGTGTGCTCCTGACCAGCAGGAACAGCAGCTTGGTCAGTAGTTGACAAAAAAGTCTCACTGGTCTCAATGTTGTACCTAATGAAAAGTAAAATATAAAGAGAAAGGAGCACATACATGGTGCTAACATAAGGTTTTGTATTTAAGGTTTTGAAAACCACATCAAATCTAGCACAAAGAAGGTCAATGGTATGGCTCTTGTGCTAGTGGCATGAGACAGGTAATTTCTTTTTTAAAACTTTTTTAGACATGTTTTTTCACTATTTTTTAATAGATCATATGGAAATTGCATATTCCTATGTAATAAGTACAGCCTTGTGTATTTCCTCCCCCCTTTGCAACCATTCTTCATTAAAATTTATACCACGTAGACTTTCAATAACTGAGAGGGAAAAGAATTCACAACTATCGCTTTTGCTGATAAATGTTCATCTTATCTTAGAAAACACTATTTGTCCTTCTGTCTGATAGGTGTTAGCATCCTTGTGCAGAGAGAGGATCTATCTTGGAACTGTGCAGCACATATAACCAACTCCTCAAGAGCTGATTTCTAATCAAAGGAAAAACCCCACATGTACAGCATTCAACTGTTTTTATAGGAGAGTCTTCTTTTCATTTCATAATCTCTGTGCTCACATTTAAGCTCCTCATGATGTGAAAGGACTATGTTCCGTCACTTTAAAAATCAATCAGTGGAAAATGGGTGATATAAAAACACAACAGGCAAGCAGTGTACTGTAGTGGAATAAGCAATACCCAGAGAATGCACTGCTCTGAATTTCCCAGCATCAGTTCACAAGAGCTTATCTGCTGCCGTGTGTTAATCAAGGCCTCTGACACTGAATTTGCAGAGCCTACTGATAACAAAAAAGATTTGGTGCTGGGTCCCATGTTTGCTGTCGTACTTTTCTGACAGGTATGACACACTCGGCTTCCCATGATGGTTGGGGTTAAATAGCCAACAATAGATGCAACTTCCAGGGCACTGCTAGAACTGTTCAACCATAAAATAAACACTGCTTAGCACGTTTTAAATAAATACTAAAGAATTAGAGAGCACATGGTAGAAACATTAATCTCATAATCCTCCTAGCATGTCTGCTGTTTATATGAGCACAGACAGGGGCTTCAGGCTGGGACTGATGGCTGCCATCAGCTCCAGCCTTGAAATACACTCAGGTCCTAACTTTAGAAAGCAATGAATAATCACATTCTTCCTGAAACTGTTGGATCTGGCCCAGTTGTTCAGAATAGGCTGCTAACTGATGAAGGTGAGATCTGCGTAAAACCAGCCTGAATACACAACAAATAAAAGATGCAGCTATTGTGCCCAGATCCCTGATAAAGAGAACAACACCTTCCCACTCTCTGTTTGGAAAAGGTGCCAAACACACAACTGACAGCTATATCCAGATTTCAGCCTATAAAACATTCTCACAGTACAACTTCATTAACAGATACTCTTTACAATCCGTCAGTGCTTGTGTTCATCACCCCTTCCTAGAGAGCATAAGCAGCTACTTGGTGTGATACACCCAACCCATATATGTGCCCTTAGAATTTGACATGCAGTAGCTAAAGAAAACCTTTTACTCAAATCAAAATGTCACAAACAAAGCATATATATTGATCCTTATTTTGAATATGATGCTCATGACACAAACTACTTTTATTTCATTTAAAATAATGACAAACTATGAAAGCAAAGCAGATCAAATTTATGTTGATATTTAAAAGTCTTCTGAGGTCTTCTCTGATCTATTAACTGTTGTCAATCAAAATAGTGGATGTGCTGTGCACAAATGCATTCAGGATGAAAAGCTGCAGATGATTTATGTTTTTTATTACTTGACACTAGCAGAGCATACTGCAGATCAGAAAATGCAATCTCTAAAATGATTTAGATCTGGATGATTTTATGTCATTAACATATTATAACCAGAGCTCAGAGGTGATCTTTGAACTGGAAGCATTATTTCCAACCAAATGAAAACTGGCATTGCTTAGTCTTGGAAATAAATTAATGAATCCCTTCCATAGGGAATCTAATTCCACTTCTACCTCTAAACTCTGCGGTATTTGGTTTCGCATCATTGCCATCAAGGTTTCTACAGTAGGACTAGTATATGTTTTTAATTTTTTTTAATATTTATTTTTAAAATCTCCATATTAGATGTTAGTGCACTGCAGAAAGATTGCTACACATGTTAGCTCATTTTGACAGCTGGTTTCTGCTAGCTACAGCAAGTACTGATGGCAAGAGTCTCTCGGAAGAAAAATAACTAGGGTGAACATGAGCAGAACTCGTCCTACAAGGAAACTCATTGTAAAATCCAAGAGGTAAAGTAAAATTAAACCCTTAGAATTTCAATTGTTATTTAAAATTAAATTCTTTTCCTTACTCCTATACAACTGTGCTTGTACTATTCATTACCAAAGCTTCATTTAATTTATGAATTTCATGACTCATTTCTCTAATCCCTCTCTGCTTTGTTTTGTTTCTTTGTTTGCTTGGGTTTTAATCTAACAGCACAGGAAAAAATCAGGAGTGGGGTTAAGGAAAAGAAACAGAGGACAACTTATTTAGGGTTCCCTTTCAAAGGGAGTTTTAAGCTGTGTGTGGATAAGAATGGAGCAGGAAAAGCAGTGATAGCAGGGGATGCGGTGCAAATAGAGGAGTTGTCAGTGTAAGAGTTGTCTTTTAAGCTGTGAAGTCCATGGCCTTTTCTCTACCGAAAGCAAGCACTGCCTGCTTTTTCCATCAATACTGTTCTTTCAAATCCACACTGTCTCTCCAACACGATTTTACTCAAACCTTCCACTGTCTGGAAAATTTGGGTCAAGCTTTGCATTGCATTGCAATTTTTAAAAATCATGCAGCTTTCTCCATCCCTTGGCAACTCTCTTAAAGCAGAGAGAAAAAGCCAAAAATTATGAAACTGTATGTTATTTTGCAGGGGCAATGAGCCCTTTTTCAGATGCAAAGAAAATTAATATTAAGGCATTAATAGCATAATTTTATATCAGTTTTAAATATTTTCCTTGGGGCTTTTACCCTCACTGTTACTTACTCCCAAAAAGTTCTATGTGGGGAAGAATTATGATTTTTACAATTGTCTGTCCAGACTTAACAAGGTAAGATGATTGTCAATAACAAATAGATTGCTTTTTGTTATCAACATAGCAGAAGATCAAAACATGCAGGAAATCCTAAAGACCGAACAATATTCTGAGTTTATCATTCCTTTATTTTGATAAATCTAACTAGTGCAGCCTGCATCATAGGATCAAACAGTGCATGAGCTCAGCTATGGGTGAATTTGGTCATACAAGTACACTGAAGTTAATTGTTTGCATGCAGGAAAAAGCAGATTACGTACTCCAAGGGAGTTTCCCTGTTTCCTTCTTCTTTAAGATTCATTAAGTGACTCTAAGACTTTCTACTTTATAAAAAGCCTTCAATGTTTTCCTGCGATTTACAAAAAAACACCAACATGACCTGGGAGCACAACTCCCATTGATTTTTCCAAGAAACTGCTTCCAGATTACTTGTGTGCTTCTGAAAATCCAGCCTCCCATGCTTAACCCCTCCATTGTGCTCCAGCCAAACACATAAGAAAGCTTTTGTGCTGTAAATACAACATGGGGAGTGTAGGACAGAGACTAAAGAGAAGGGGAAGGATGAACCATGCTAGGGGCACCCCCAGAACTGAGAATTGCAATTCACAGGTGAAGGCTGCTTGTGACTGAAGTGTTTAACTGCAAAGACCAACAGCACAGTTCCTGCGCTGTTATTTTTTTCCTAAAAAGGTACTTCCTGTCAAGAGATGCCTGGGACATTCATCTAAACCTCGTAAAAGATCATACTCCTAAATTAAATATGCCCTGGTCTCTCCCAGTCCTCCTTGGCAGAAGTGATTGACTTTTCCAGAAACACTCGAAATTAGTATTCTGACCAGCAAAAAGGCCTGAAATATTACTGATGTGACAAAACAGTAAATACATGAGTGCATCTTTGCTTCTAGCTTATAATATTTGATTCTCAGAACAGCTTTAAACCAAATCCTCATTTCTGCAATCTGAAAACATCTGGAAAGCCTGGGTACTACTTGTCTCCTATTTCTTCAAGGTATTCCAAGGGATTCTGAAACAATCTGAACCAGAGTGTCTGCTTCAAACTTAATTACTAAAACACTGTAACATACAGAAAAGTAAATTTCAGAGAGACTGAGCTCCATGCACATCCACCTGAGCCTTCACTAACTAATAAAGAGCTCTGAATATTTCAGAAATGGTAAGCCATACCTTATGCCCTATTTAAGTTCTCACTTTTACTGTTGTAATAGCAAAATGTGAACTTAAAGAAGTATTTCAGGAAGACAGAAAAAGGTGATGTGGCAGCAGTAGGTTTCATAAACGTGGCTCTGTAGTGAAGTGCATCCCGCTGCTCAGCTCCAGCATTAGGGGAGAAAAAGAGCTAACAGCAGGTCCCCGCCTCTACATTGCACAAGGTGAGCCCAGTTTGGCTCTCAATGCACAGCAGCTCCTCACCCATCACCTGGAGCACGGCTAAGGAGAGGCTGCTTTAAACAATTCATGGCAGCAAATAGAACAAACAAGTCCTATTTAACTCATTTTTATACTATTATCATTATCTCTATAATGGGAGGAATGAATGGGGATGAAAATGCTCAATAATTTAGAAAACATACTGGCATTAATTGTTTTCACAATTTTTTCAAACCATAGTTCAAATGGAAGTATTATACACTGGAATGCTCTTTTCCATATATGTAGGAGAGAAGCTTAAGTACTATGCAGGGGTATAATTACAAAGCCACACCTGTTTACCACAAGGATAACAACAGCTAGATTTTCATATTATCTACTGCTACTACTGGGCCTGAAATAGAAATGCAACTGCTTCATACTACCAAAAATAATACAGCAAGCACAGTAGCACAATCATTTTAATAACTCAAAGCTATCTATTTCACTGGTATAGGAAATATAAAGATAAATCACTAAGATACAATACTATAATTTTTTTATAAGCAAACCAAGATAAGATTTACTTCCCCTTCAATTAGTTTTCTGCAGGAAATTTTATATTATCAGTTTGTAATTGGCAACATGGATAAAAATAAGAACTTTTTTTTTTCCATTTAAAGCAAGAAAGCTGGAGGGAAGAGGCAATGTCACACTCTTAGGTGTTAAGATTTCACCACAGAGATCACAAAGGAATACTTCCTCTAGAAATAGCTTCAGACCTTCAGCAAGATGAGTTGTATGTTTTCCTGCCCTGTTTCCCCCGACACATCAAGTATTAGCCATTGATGCAAATGGGATGATATCTTCAAGAGGCCACTTGCTTTATTCTGAGAGCAAGTCACATCTCCAGTTGAGAAGAGCAAAAAGAGCATTTAAAAATAACAAAAGCTAAATAACCAACACACAAACAAGCAAAAAAAAAAAAAAAAACAAACAAAACACCAAAACAAAGAAACAAACAAAAAAACCCACACCAAAAATCACCAAGCACCCACCCAAAACCAACTCCAACACATGAACCAAAAACCAGCTGCAGAAGCCTGAAAAGTGACATTATATTTGATAGGCTGTAAACATCACAGTAGCTCTGTTTCAAGAAGGGAAAGCAGCAATGAGGCAGCAAATTATTGGAACTGAACGGATAAGAGAAAACTGGCACTGCAAAAGAGAAAAACTCAGGAAGGTAAAAAAGTAGCCTTGGTACTTAGCTCAGAGATGAAGCCCTCTGAGGCAGAGAACTGTGTAATCAGTGCCTGGCTCCTAAGGCTCCAGGACGTCAAGGAGAGGTCTCACTTAGGCTGGAAAGTAAAAAGCTGTAGAAGCTCAATTGGGTTGATATTTACCTTTGGGAGACAAATTTAATTTGCCTGAATTAGAGCCTGTTTTCTTCTATTCTGAGTGGATATTAGTACAAATAAAATATTTTATCAAATTAGTCTAAACAGTGAGCTTTAAACAAATGTCTCTTTTGTATAATCAAATTTTCAACATACACATGGTTTTCTTAAGTTATATTTGATAGAAATCTAAGTTTGATACTGATTTCTTTAGCTCAAGACAATTATGTAAAGCTTCCTTTATAGCAATTCCTAAGCTTTGCAATTTTTTTCCCTTTACTTTCAGAACTCAATTCCTTGGGTTCACCTCAAATTATAAAAATGTATGCAACATGTTGGGTTTTTAAAAAAAAAATCTTCTTTTTCCTTTTCTACAAAAAAGGTTTAGCCTGTAGATGTATATTTCAATAAGATAAATAAAACATAATCTTAGTAGATATAGATAATAAAATTGCAAGGCAATGGTAGTGTATGGAAAGGGGAAAAAAGAAAGAGGAAAATGATCCATTCCTCGTAACAGACCCTTCTATTAAAGTAGCCATTATATAACTACCAACTTGTAAACCAGTCAATTCAAATGTACATAATTCCTGCATTTTTAGCTTTTTTAAACCTCTTGTAGTAGTAGAGAGCCTTTCCTGAGTCCCTATCAGACTGCAAACACAGAACAAAATGGACAGTGTCTGCCCTAAAGACCTTTCAATCCAAATGCAAGGCACAAGACAAGGAGTGGAGAGAAGCCAGGTAGTCAGGATGACAGGCACAGCAGGAGCCTGACTGCTGCTAAGCTTCTCCTAGAGAAACAAGGTATTAAGGATCCATAAAATGAACAAGGTGGTGAATGGTTTTGTGTGTCAGTGCAAGTGCCCCCCAAGTTAAAAGAAGGAAGTAGATAGATAGATAGAATAAAAGAGCATGCCAGCATGTGAGTGACAAAGTCCTTGTGTCACTGCCTGTCTCAAACAGGACACAACGTTGTGATGTCACAGAAACAAGGCATAGGCTGGGAAAGGCCTCCAGCATCACTGACAGAGAAAATGAGCACTTGATTCTGATGCAATAGAGAAAGGGAGGTTAGCTGAGAGCAGACAAAATGTTCCAAGCCACAGGTTAAGAAAAATATTTGGGCAGCAGATGTGAGCAGATGAAAATTAGAAAATATGTCATCTGCCAAGACCAGAAAATAGAATATCGGGATGTGAAATGTTGTGACTTTCAGATTTGCACGTGGCTAACAAAAGCTGCATGTTATATCTCTTGTGTAAAAACAAAATCATGTAAGAAGGAAACAGATGCTGGGATATAAAAGGTAATCAAAATTGAGATGAGATCAAGGTTATAGGCCAAAAAACAGTAGACATGATACTCCCCACAGCTACTAGGAATGCTGTGCCCTGCACTAATGGAGATGAAGAGCTCTGTCGTAGCCCCTTTGAAATGACAACCAATGGCAGGTGAAAATTAAACATTTCCTGAAGAATAACACCATTGTTTAAAAGGATACGAAGAAACAACCGACACTGCTATCAATGTGTTAATTGTTTCTTACAAAAATACCTTTCAAGGAAGGAAGTTGTTATAAAGCCTACTGATACCTCAACCACAAGCTGGACTATTACTGACAAAGGAGGGCAAGCTTCCTCTTGCAATCCATTTCACAGGGACCCAAGGTGTGCCAAGCAGTTCATACCACACCTACTTTAACTTAGATACACTTCCTTCATGTTTTCAAAACATGATATCTCCAAGCTCTTTCTCAAGCTGAAGAAAACAGGGTGCAGCATCCTTATCATGCTTTCATGATAAGAGACTCAACAGCACTGACTACTTCTGTGTGATATGAAGTTACTCTCAGGGATTGTTATCACCACCTCCAAAAGCACTGCACCACTCTGATCCTCAGGAAAAGATGGTGTTAATCCTGCAAATCCAAGCAAACTTGAGGAGAGAACACCATAAACATAATTTGTCAAACAGTCAGAAATACCTAATAAAAACCAGGAGACCTGAGGCTGCTAGATAACAGATTTTAAGAGCTGAATAACAAATGGCATCCCCACAGACTGTTTTTCCTACACTTTGGACTTCATCTGTACAAAACACTAAACAAAACAAAACAAAAACCAAACCAAACAAAAAAA
>VZRL01004167.1:1862135-1931622 GCA_013397895.1 Origma solitaria
AAAAACCAAAAAAAAAAAAGAGAAGGAGAAGAGGATACATTTCCTGTGATGCCTTTTGGTTCAGTAAAGCAAAGGTTATCTTAATCAAACTCTCCTTTTGGAAAATACATGAAGATTACACTGTTTGTAACAATGGACTGGAAAGGGAGAGGAATAAGATGGACAAATGATAGGAAGCTGGGATTAATACATTCCCAAGGGGAGGTAAGCACCATTCTAGTCTTATCTGTTTATCTACAGTTCTGACTCCAGATAATGCCTAATTCCCCTTTATGTGAGTTCCAAAGGAGCCTTTTATTACAAGCCATAGGAAATCAAATGTTATGCAATATATACCAAAAGTGCTCCTAATGCCTAGTAAAAAAACATTACGAGCTTGGGAATTGAAAATTAATTTTCAAATACAAAAAGAACAAATCATCATGTTTTAAAACCCACACAATTTTGTGCATCTCTAAACACACACCCACACTCTTCTGTACATACAGAAAATTCTCATTAAATTAAATCTGAGCCCATTTGTGGAGCCTGCAGTGGCGCCACAAAGTGAAAGGTATTTTGGATAGTTCATGAATAATTTAGGAACAACAGAATAAGCTGCCTGTGTTGCCAAAATGCAATAATGTTAATTTTGAAACTGGAAGAAATATTTAAACCAGAATGTTTTTAATTAACTACAGCACAAGCCGTACTGCCATCCTGAAGACAGATTTGTAGGTGTTTCTGTCTGTACCTAAGTACAGGAAGGCATGCTAAAGACTTGAATATAGGCATTTGTCTTACCATCAGAGGTAATTAGAGATATGTTTGCTACAACACTTCTGTTATCTGCTCACACAAAGAGAAAGGATCCTTCCTTTTTCATCATCACTGGAAGAATTTTCAAAGGTAACTTTCACGGAGTGGGGCTAAAACAGTGACTTTCACAATGTGCTCAATTCTTTGGAAACAATTTGAAAATCACAAGTGGGTTTTGAAATAAACTTTTCTTTAATAAAACATTTCATCAGAATATGAATAGGAAGAAAGGCTCTGCATTTCAAATATTCCTTAAACAGACAGAGGTTTATGGTCAATCACAAGCAGCGCCTGAAAGTCTAGACTTATTTCCTTCATGTGTTTATTTTTGCTACCAGTTACTGTTTCTTCATTTTCACTGCATGCATGGCCCATTTTTTTTCCATTTCTTATGACATATTTGTCCTTTCTTAATTTAACAAAGGCCTTCCATAACAAAACTAATGTGATTTATTTGTTTAGCCAGGCTGACCAAAAATCTTTGCAGTTACATTTGACTGTGGGACTGACCACCCTCCCTCACATACAAACCACACAATCTCCACCAACACACCTGGCTAGGTACAGAAGAAGAAAATTCACATCATCTTAATGCCAGGAAGCATGTGTGAGTATTTGCTGGCGTTTATTTCAACACAGTTACTTTGTTAAAGGCCACAGTCATTTCCACCATTAGACCAGTTACCTGAATCTCCTGTTTTATTTGCTCTAATGTCTGACAAGATATTATACTGAAAAAAGATATTTACGAACAACTCAATGAATGGCAGAGAATTTAGATGCAAGAAAACAAATAACAGGACAACTATAAGGAAGACCAATAACTTTCCTAACCAAAACTCACCTAGTAATTTCAATTCACGTAAGTAAATAAGCAGAAATTACTATTATCACTACTATTTAATACCTGTGAAAGAATAAACCTTGCTTCAGGTTGGAAAGTGTAACAAATGGATAAAGTCTCTATTTTGAAAAAGGTAGGCACTTCTTGGTTGCAATGAAATCTTTAAGAGTCCCAAACTAGCTGAGAGTGCAGAAGTCATTCAAGCTCCATACCACTGAACCTTCCTAGACCAAGATGTAAATCTTTGGGGCTAAACATATATATCTGAAAAAACTAAGAGCCTAAGGCATAAACTCAGCAATTCAAGAAAAGAACTGATCAAAAACAATAGCAAGAGGCCTGAGACTAAAATCTTAAACCCAAGCTGATAGTTAAAAAGGATAATTTTTATATTCCCTCGCATCCCTGAACTGAACAGATTTTGGAACTAACTTTTTCCGGAGCGTGGGGAAGGGCTGTATTGTTTGGGGATTTTGTCTGTAAAATACTGTGGAAAGTGTAACAGTCAACCAGACAGAAACAAAACTGCTCCACAAGGATGCATAAATCAAGGCCATCATTTGCAGGACAACAAAGGCAAACGTGATTTTCAGTCTGCTTTTGCATACCAAATCAGCAGTTCCAAGCGGTTAGGAGTACTTGTATCGACCCAAAATAACAGGACAGCACATGTGTAAATGGAGGGCAATTACACAATGAAAAAATATCATTTAAGCACAGCAACAGCATTAAAGTTGCAGCACAGCCTGATTTAGAGTTCCGAGAGGTACAGACAGAGCTGGCAGTTTAGGAAACGCATATTGTTACCTGCCAATTAATAATAATTTCTATGAAAATCAATGAAATATGGAAATTAAATACAAAGATGTCATAGGTACAAGTCCAGTGCTCAGTGTTGGATTTTCATTCACTGAATGCAATAATGACTGAAGGAAAGGCTTGCACAAAGAGCTGCAAGAAGAAAAGAGAACAGGAGTTTCCCAACACAGAAATTATACTTGGACTCTGACCACATTTGAGAGGTTTAAAGCTAATGTAATGTTTCTTCCTCAATGTCTTCAAAATATGTGGGAACATCAGAAATTAATGACCTCCCAGTAGCACTGGTGAACCGTTTGCCTTCTCCATACATCTTCAAAAACTATATAGGTTATACTAAAACCGATTTCTTCTGTAATAAGAAGAAACCTGAGAGCAACAGCAACAGAACATAAAACACCGTAAGACAACTTAAGCATCATCATTATAACAGTTTTTGTCATTCTTTATTACCTCTCCAAAGACTGTGGAAGAAGACAAAGCTTTCAGAAAGCAAATCGAAAACAATACAAAGGATAAATTAAATTTTGGATTTACTGCTAGGCATAACCATGAAGCATTAACAATGTACAAAATTGCATTTAAAGTTATGAAGAACATGACCAATCTCCAGTGTTTTTTAAAGAAATTAGGCAATAATTTTATTCTAAGTGAATGTTCCAGAGGGAAAATGACTTCTGCGGTGCAATAAACGGTGCAGTAAATTGAGGAGTATATTTTAAAAGTAGGAGCAATTTTCTTTCCATAACCTTCACTTGAAAGAACATTATTGCTATTTTATTAAATGGACTAAATGAAAAATAAATTTGAAGGCATGTTATGGGGTTTAAATACACTTAATATCACAATAAGTTATGTGGATTTAAATGGCAACTTTCTAAATTATACTGCATTGGAAGCATAGAATATACAGAACAATTTAAAGAAATAATCAAGCATCTTGATGTGACAGTTACTATTGTCTCCTAGAGGACCCATCAATGATATAAAAGATCTATTCTATCTCTGTTTATGCAACTTATCATTCAAAATTTTGCTTCATATGAATTCAAGGTTTTGGCGAGTTATTGTTCCCCTGCTAAAAAAATTGTGGCAAAATCAAATACCTTCAGGACATACAACCTGCACAACCTATGTAGGGGGAAAGTGATAGACACGTTTTGCATAGCAATCTGACTCATTTCCCAACCAAGACAAAGTAGACGCTACTCATATGCCAAAAAGTTGCTGAGCAAGGTTATTTTCTTAATACTAGGAGAGAGATTGAGTCCTCAGAAAATATGAAAGGAGTTTTTGCTGCTACAAGATGTTCTACAACACAAAAATAAGCACAAAATAATTACTGAAATAGGTCTTCTATTAAAGCTGCACAAAAGAACAACTTGTGATTTTTTTTTTGCCAAGGTTTAGTGAGGATGTCAAAACTAGGGCCTTGTTCATTGCAAGAACAATGCCTGTCATGCTTACCTAGCTTCTGGGTAACTTGAGTATTCGTGTTTCCATTGATTTAGTTTATTTTTATAATGTTAATAACCTTATAAAAAGTGGCAAAAACCTATGGATCTCTCCACTAAGCCTAAATTTAAAAGGAAGCTGGTGCCTTATGCAGAAAGAGAAAAAAACATTGTGGAGAGGCGGGGGAAGCACTGTCACTGCACAGGATTGTTTTTCATCAGCCTGCACTCAAGGCCCTGAGGATTTCCTGAGCTGTTACTTGCCTGTAAGTTGACTCTGGAACAGTTGTGGAGGTTGATGGCAAAGCTAGGAGCCCTCAGGTGAAGAACTGCATGGCCAAGCACAATTTGCCTTTAGCATGTGTGAATAGGGAGCGCAGTGTCATGGTGTTTTACTTTCTCACATAACGCTCACTGTGCTTCTTTACAAACGTATACTGAAATGTATTCTGCTCCTTTTTTATATGCTGGCAGTTCGAGACTCCCTCTTTGCTTCTGTTTATGAATTTTCTTGGCTCAAAGTTCTCATAGGATGCTCTGAGAAATGGCATAAATGTGAATATTTATTACTCAAGCTACACACAGCGAAAAGGCATATGCAGAGCCATGTTCAGAAATACTCACTTCTGATGAAAAGACTGTAACTCTGACTACTCCTAGGATTTTTCCATGATGGTGCTATCAGTTTTTTGGCATCTCCCGCCAGGATATTCAGCCTACTTTTGGCACAACCCCAATTTTGCAGAAAGGTGCAGATCCTCACTCTTTTATGCAGACTGCAGGCTACCCTTTTTGACCTATGGAATCTTTTCCAGTATTTGAGTATCCAAGAAAAATATTCAGAGCTAGAAAAACAGATATTAGAATCAAAAAAATAATCCAACAGCGCAATATGCTTAGGCTAGCTTTAAGGAAAGCATGGGTGCACTATTGCTCTTCTGTTTTCCCCCGTTATTTTAAAATCACTAGCTAATGCATTCTCCAAAAAAGTGCAACACCTGCTGGGAGGCAGAGAACGACCATGACCAAGAAGTAATTCTGGGAAGATTTATCACCCTTTGCCACCTGGGTGTGATCACTCTTTGTCACCACTAACAAAAAGTTGTCACACCCAGGCTAAGTGCCACAACTCTAAGAGTCCTTTGCTGCAAAGTCAAATAGTACCTTTGGAGAAAGGGACAAGAGCAGAAAGTGAGAAAAACTTTATTTCCAATTATTTTAGCCTAAAACCTGTTGAGGTATCATGATGTTCAAAATGGGCTGACTGAATCTGACAGGAATCTTTCCACAGATCTATCCCAAGCCTTTAGAGCTAATTTGAGGGCCAGATGTTTCTGTGGCACAAAACTGAGGAACATCTAGAATAATTTTAAGACCTTCCCAGAATCCCAGCTCAGAAGAGTGTGTTATCAGTAGTAACTTCAAGGCTCAAACTCACTCTTTTAAATTTATACTGGCTGAACTGAACTGCTTTTCAATTTCACTGGTAGAGCTTTTATATGATTCTTTCTTGCAAACCAAAAATTGCTCCAAATCTTTCAGAGTTTAGGCACGATCCATGCTTCACAAATGTGTCTTAAACATGGCTTCAAAACTGTCACAATACTTTCCAAGCTATGCATATAATTCTTACATATGTCAGGAAGAAGATAAATTCTCAAGCTTACATTTGTAAAGCATAAGCATAAGGCATTTCAAAGATATGTGCATTTTTTAATTGCTATTTGCTTTTTAAAATTTCAAGAGAGAAGTTTAGCGCTAAAACAGGAAGGCTTGAATATAAATAGTTCTTTGCACATGAATGCAACAAGCTGTCCCCTGTCCTGCAGAATCTCTGTGGTCTGCTGTGCCAAGGGCAGTTTTCCCTATGCTGAGACAGAGTTTACAGTGGCAGATGTCTCATCCTTGTTGTCCAAATTTATCTGGCATAGTGAGTAAAGGATGCAGTCTGAGAGGGAGAAAAAATCTGAACTAACTTCCTAAGGAAGTTTTGTAATACACAAGTTCTTGTTGGCTTGTTTGGTTTATTTGTGTTCCTTGCTCATCTCTGCACTCTGCCTTTCTCCAATAAATCTCCCTTCAGGATTAAGTCTTGTCTATGATTCATAACAGCTATTAGTTAAGAAATTATGGCCAAACTGAGTGGCACTTGCAGAAAACTCATATAATTTATTTATTGACACTGATAAGTAATATTTTGAAATGGTAAAGTGATCTTAAATCATGGTCTTATTTTGTCATGCTCAACTTTGTCATTTCTCTCTTCTCCTCCTGGTTTTTAGTCCCAACTACTGCATTTTTCTTTTAAAGATACTAAAACGCTAGATGGCCCAATCATAGGCAAAGGCAGTTAAGCACAGCAGAGATCATGACAGCTCATTTCTGACTGGGGACATTTACTACTGTTGTGAACATATATATTGCCACCAACATAAAAGAAAAAAAGAGAAGAAAGGTCCCTCCCCCTCCCTTTCCCCAAAATAAAGGAAAAAACAACCCTCCTCAACACAACCAAGCAAAAAAACCACCAAAACCAAAGAAACTAACAAAAAAACCCCCAAAACAAAACAACAACAAAAACAAGCAAGCAAACAAACAAAAATCTTAAACCCTTGCTCCTTCCAGATCAAAATGAATACAGAAACCGTACAACCTGTTGAAATTATGTGAATAGCACAGCTGGTGTGTTTCTTCAAACAGATGAATGCAGTAAACAAATTGTATTTTTTCACTATTTTTCCTCAGGTTCCAGAAGTTCTTTATTCCCATTCTAAATGGCAATTATTAAATATGACATCACAATGACACTTTCCCATTTGCTCTTTGAATAGAGCTGAAGAAATGCCTTCTTGATAAAAATCTTCACCTCAAATGTATAGCATGAAAATGGGAAAATTAAATTTTAAAAGGTTCCCCAGAAACTGGGACATGGTCTATCAGGTATTAATCGAAGTAAGTTATTTAGAGGCACTAATGCAGTAACAAATATGATTCTGTGCTACAGCAGTAGCAAGTGGTCTGAGTTGCATCAGAGGGGAAACTTGGAATTTCCCTTGGAAAGAAATTACTAGAAATAAGCAGCAACGAAGATGTTGAATAAAAAAGTCATTTGCTTTTTCATTCAACAGCTATCTATTTTGAAAACAAAAGCTATTAAAAGATCACTTATACTCCAGCTTGATTGATGATTTGTCACTTTTGCTACCCTTTTACTGAGCAGCAGACCAATAAATAAAGCGTGACTTTGAGTGACAGTAAACCCAGAATTTCAAGTAAATTAGAGGAAAATAATCTGTATAGATAAGAGTCAAAACAAACACCAAAGCCTTATTTTTTTCTTCTCCTCTTCTTCAGTAAAATTGGGATATAATTAAATTTTGTAATGACAGTTTTGAACTCAACCATCTGCTTTCCCCCCCCCCATTTTTCTCACATTTCCATGAAAACTATTACACTCATGTCCCTAAGAGTAAAGCAAAGATTAGATTTACTGAGTGGTTACTCTCTCCAAAGGAACAGTGAAGATGCAGATTTACAGGTCATAGCACCTACTAAGATGAACCTGAGAAACTCTCTGCAATGGTGTAGGTGAAAAAAGGCACTTGGATATGTATAGATTAGTAAATACTGAGGAGGCTTAGGGGAGTCCAAGTATCTTTAAACCTGCCACTGAATCAAAGTGGATGGATGGGTCCTGCCTGGCCCTTTATATTTCCGAAAAATTGTTGAAGACTGAAGACAATTCAAAAGGCCATCATCAAATGTGAGACTAAAAATCCAGGAAAGCACGACATAAAAAGGAGCATCAATCTGTTTCACTGATCTAAAGGAATATGAAGGAGTGACTTGATTACAGTCTTTAAAAAATACATGAAGCAGAAAAAATTGATAATGGAAGAATCACAAATGAATGGCCAAAACCTGAAGTAAGATTAATACAGTCTGAAAATAAGGAGGTTATTTTTAACACTGGAGGCAATGAGCCACTGAAGCACCTTATCATGGGCTGACATCAGCTCTGCAGCATTAGAAGCACTAACGTTAAGCTGGGAGCTTTCCAAAAAGCACAGATCTATAGTTAAGCAATAACTTCTTGAAGAAAAGTCCTTGATTAGGTGGAAATAACATCTTCTTACAAACTCCAGGACTGAATCTAAAGAAATTATTGAGGGTACAGGTGGAGAAACAAATGAAGTCAATGAGTCTTGATGAGTTTACAGTCCTGCATGCTGTAACCTCATATCAGAGCAGATGACAAGACAGTAACATAAATTCAATTTTCAGCAAATAATATTAAAAAAAATGTTATAGCATCCACTTATTAATAGTTTTATTTGAATGCATTTCAAATTCAGTAGCATACCCTGAATGGCTCTTTTTCAGGAAAAAAAGAATAAGGTATCTTAATTAAATTCTGTGAACTCAAGAATTTGAATTGACAAAGAAGGCCAAAGCCAACATGTGTTGTCAAGGCAACATGGGCCAAGAATTGTCTTTGATATCTGTTAGACCTGACAGTTGATAATATTAGGCATCATTTGTACAGAATACTGATGCACCTCACTCTAATTTTAATTTGTAATGAGAAGTGAAAGCAATGCCTATAAGCAAAGAGAAAATCTCATGTTTTAGAAATGTGATGTAATTTTTAGTTTGATTTTTACTTATGCCAATCAAGTAATACTGAATATAACCCCTGGATGTTGGTGTCAGATTCAACACAACACTGGTAAGGAAGTGTTATCTCTAAGGGCCCAATTTAATTTTTAGCAGTTTAGGGTTTGATAAATGCTGGAAGTCTAGCAAAAATGGAATACCCTCCAGCAAACTCAGTCAGATAATTTATTACAGCATTAATAACTCCATCTTTGTCATGTAATTAGAAAGCAAAATGCAGAAAGGTATTTGAAAAACATACCTTCATAAGCAACTCAGTTCCTAAAAGAAGGAAGAACTTAATATGGAAAAACGAGGAGGGGTATTATTCTAATTTATGGCAATCACTCAAATAAGCCAGAAATAAATTCAAAGGCATACCTAACATATACAACTACAGACATTTTGAATGTACTTCCTCAGTCTGGAAGACAAGATTTAACCAAGAGCATTGCGATTGGAGACTGGGGAGAGCAGGGAAAAGAAATAAAAGCACAAAATTTGTGTTTAGGGCAGAATGTTTGCATTAGAATCCTGCAGCATTCACCAACTCTACTTTTCCTGCTGTGAGAAGTATCAGCAGTGCTGGACAGCAAATGTTTCTGCATTTATTAATTGCTCATTGCTAAAACATCTAACTAGAACAAACACAAACCCAGAGACACAGAGTTGTCAGAGAACTGTTTTTCCTCTCTCCACGTTTCTCTTTACTTTATATGAAAAGAATGACTGACCAAGCAACTGATATTAACCTCTCTCTAGCACTACAAGTTCCAGTTGATTTGGAACACAAAAAAAGTCTTGGAGGAATTCAAGAAAAGGTGAATAGAAGAACTCCCTATATTACTAATCAGATTCATCTGTATCCAGATGTTCTTAAACTCCCTCAAACTACAGCTGCTTCTTAAGAGACTACAGAGCAAAAGTAGTTCCCCAGAGCTTTTCTACTGAGTTTTTGCTACATTATAGCCGTAATTACAGTTTTCACAGCTGCTATTCAGAGAAACCACTTGGAGTTTCTATACTACTTCATCAGAAGATGAAGGCTCACTGAATCCCCTTTTATCACAAAGCAAATTCAGACCCTACCACATCTGTCATGGAGGTCTACAAGACATCTGTTCCTAGAGATCAGTTGTATGGGGAAGGGGCACTCCTCAGTATCACTGCGTATTTTCTCCCACACCTTTTACTCTTCTACTCCCTTACAAAGAAAACCTCCCAATAAGAAAAATAACTAACTTGACAACCCTGTGGTGGATTTCACGTTTTCTGGCTGCCAGATGCCCCCCCAGGCACTCGCTCACAGCTGCTACTCAACAGGACAGGGGGAGAAAGAGTGATGGAAAAGCTTGTGGGTTGAATAGCAGGGCGCTCACTTACCAGTTACCATCACAGGTAAGAAAGGCATGACTTGGGGAAGACTAATTTAATTTATTGCTAATTAAAACTAGACTAGAATGGTGAGAGAGAGACAAGACAAACCCACAAGACACTTACACCCAACACAACCTGAAGGCAAACACCAAAAAAAGCACAGTCTCTGCATGTCAGATATAGCCATAGGTCTGTGATTGTTTGGATGTGACACTTGGACAAGCATCAAGTGTCCCATTTCAGCCAAATGACAAAATCCAGAAGCTATTTGCATAATCACAACAGTTTTGATCTTCAGCTTTTGTAAAATGGTTGCATATAAATGCCTTGCAAACAATAAACAGCAAAATATAATTCTCTCCTGAGAAAACTGGTGAGGAGACAAAGGCCTAGATACAGGAGTGTCCTAAACTGTCAAAAAATAGGAAATGTTCCATCCTGTCAGTTGAGCATTTGGGAAGAGAGATAACCAGCACTGGTGCAGTGAGTGGAAAGTTATGTCCATACAGCCAAAGGCTTGAAGTCTACTTCTACCTGAAGAAGTTCCACATACAGTTTTGGGAAAAAACAAACAAAACTACAGAGAATGTGGACAACAGTCTTGCATAGAAAAAAGGTATGGAAAACTGGACTGCTGTACAGAACATAACGAAGATTTGACCAATTAGAGGAGAAAAACAGTTGAAAGTCAACTTGAGAGAGATGATTCATTTCTGTGAAGTAAACTGAAGCTCTAAAATTGATACATTTCTAATTAAAAGTCCAGAGAAATGAATCAATTATGTTTCTAGCCTGACCATTAGTTCTTCTCTGTGCTTTTCTTATTGGATCTGATTGCCAGTGCTATGTAAGGGGCTTCATTACTCTTTTGTTTTAATAAAGTGGTGTGAAGATTAACTGCCCTTCCCATGCTACTGAAAGAACATTAAAAGATCAAAATAAACCTGAAATTGAAAGTTCAAAGCATGTAAACTTATAAAAGGCTAACATCACAATACATGAAAGAAAATTACTTACACAAACTATGTTTTTCTTAAAGCCAGGCACCATCCTAGAATACCATTAATTAACTGAGCACAGCTATCTACAGTATCACTAACATTCCACTTCCACAACTCTGTTTCATGAGAGACAAAATAAGAAAAAATTAAAACAGAACTCTTTGTACAAGACCAAATATCTGTTTTGTATATTCATGTCTTTGGAATTACATCACTGCGCTCAGCCCATAATTAACACACTTGTACATCCTAAGACCTCACTTTCAACTACAAAGTATATCCATGTGGATTTTCAAATTGATCCCTAAGTTATTCAACTTGATCCCAACTTATAGCTGAATTCCTGATCCTTCTTCCTTCATGCAACTATGAAGTGCATTTACATATTTTTTGCAGAAGATATGTTATATAGAGAGCAGTTGCTTGTTCTTCCATCTTTCTCTGTAAGCTTTGCTGTCTTGGAAATTCATCACAGAGAAAATGAGATGAGAAAAAAAATTATAAATTAACTATATACATAAAGAAGCCTTTATTTTTTTAGGTTGCATATACAACAATATGTGCATCCAAAACTAGATCAGTCATTTCCATAGAAGCCCACCCAGGCCAGCAAAGCATAAGGAAATAGCTGTAGCAGGAAGGTGAGAGGACAAACCAAAGCACTCATCTTTTCCTAATGACCTGCCACTATTACAACTGCCAGCAAATAACCCTCTGGGACCGCCATGTTGTTGTATTTATTAAATTCTCTAAATTGTCTTTGCTTCTTTTAGCATTGCTAAATTATATTTGAACATGTTTGAACTCTCAAATGTCAGCTTTGAAACCTCATAATACACATAAAACTGCCAAGAAAAACTAGAGCCATACAAAAGATTAGCTCTGATATGGAGACAAAGGTAAACAAAACACAGCAGAAGGAAGTGACAATACTTTTCTTTCCATTTTTTATTAAGAATATAGAGGGAAGGCATCTTCTTTACAAATCATTCTTTGCTAGTCACATGTGAATGAGTACCTGAGCATTATATGACAAACTGTTCTGCAGTTTAAGAACTACAAGGAAAGACAATTCATCCTATACCTAGCTGAAACCTCTACTGCTTCCAGCAGTGACCATGAATTACAATTACTGGTCTTTCCTGCAAGCAGAATAGAACAAGTAATATTTCATATTATTTTACAGTGTATAATGTGCATAGAGGGAGAAAAGAAAAGAAAAACAAACCCGTTGTTATCTCTCAGTCTTTTATCCCTCAACTTAAAATTCATTTTTGCACTTGTTTTCATAAAAAGTATTTTTCTTACCTGCATTGTCCCAATTACTGCTAGTGTATAAGTCTCGCTTTTCTACTTGCTAATATAACAGGTGGCTATAACAGGCAAAACCATGCACAGTATCTCAAGTCTGAGGTTTAAAAGACCATCTATCATAATGCTGAAAACATTTCCACTTTATTGATATTTTCTCTTTTGCATCCAGTGAACTATCCTTTTCACTGCAACTCTGATTATTCTTTTATTCCTTGGAGTGTTTTAAGTAAAAGTAACTAAGGCCATGTCCAGTTCTAATGAAATGAGGAAAAGCTTTGCCATCAACCTTAATATGATCATGAAACAACTGTTACTGAATGAAAGCTGCGTACTTTTTAATCCTCAGTATATTATTCAGGCTTCATAGCATGTCCAACATTTCTAGACTTATTCTGATGTCCTAATGTAACTGTATTTTTCTGCAAATGTGCAATATCTTGCTGTAATGACCACCATTTGGTTTACTTTTCATTTGTCTTTTACTGTATATATTTACATTTCTACTGTGTAAGGCATAACAGGGCACATTGGGGATGCACATTAGGGGAAAATCTGTTAATTGTTTTGTTCTGCTTCTGCACACTAGGTCACGATGAAGCTTCTGGGAAGAGCAAGTATTTCCTTGGGGCAAAGATGCAAGAAGAGTGAAGAGAGGGAAGAAAGAATGACTGGGAAGGGAGGGAAGAAAAGAATGTGGATAGCAGAAATGACTGAGAGCAGTGAGAGACAATCGGGCCTTGGAGGTGATGGACAAAACCTTTTCTCTGAAGGAGAGCACAAACATTGTTCTCTAGGCACAGAATTACTGGAGAAAAAACTAAGTCTGAAGGAAAGGCTGTGGTTGTACCAGAGCAGGAGTGGAAAGACTGCATGTGGCGAGAAGTCAGGCAGAGTAAAATTTGCCAACTTTTAATATCCGTTTCAGTTTACATGGCTATTTTGAGGGGGTTTCTTTCAGCTTCAAAATATTAATTGCTATAATTTATAATCAAGATGAGTCTGGCTTTTGAATTTAAAGCTATTTTTGTCTTTTAGGACCACTTTCTACAGAGGAGAGTTTAGTCAAATCCACAGAGAAGATAAAGATGACTCAGTCTCACCACACCTACAGAATGCCAAATATTTGTAAGACTTTTCTATCTCACAAAATATGAACCTATGAGCTCTCATCTGAAGACTGAAAATCTTTATTACCCACACACAAACTTGCACTGCTGCTTGCACCCTATCTTCCATAGACGCCACAGCTCTGCGAGGAAGCCTTCCAAAGTCACAACGCTTGCATGTAGAAATTGCAGTCATGCTTGTAAAATTCATTATGAACGCTAACTGGAGAGCTAGTTCTCTAAAAATGGATTTGTGTACAGTAAGTTTTGATTTTTAGGACGCTTTCCCTATTCTTCTCAGTTCTAGTCTCCTTGATGACTTATTGTTATTAAGTAGAACTCCCTGGATCTTTCCTGCAGGCAATGCTTGATCTCTCTCATAATTTCAGCAGTAGTAGCAGCTTATTATGCATAATTAAAAAACTGTTCTAGTTTATCAAGCACTTGGATGAAATTTGCATTTATAGAGAGGTGTTCTCTGGAACTCTATTTGTGCTTCAAGAAATTTAGTCTGAAATATCATCTTATCCATAACCTGGTAAATATTCTTTACTATTTGGTAAATATATCAGTACACAAAATATATCAAATAGTTCTTTGGTAAGTACAGTTGATTTTTCTCTGCTAAATAATTGAAGTGTTTTTCAATAAAGGAGAGGACATGTACATAGAAATGCAGAACTACCTTATACGTGATCTATTTTATAAATTCTCTGAAAAATTAATTAGTGGATCATTAAGATGCTGCCCACATCCATTTATTTCTCAGTCAAATCCATGGCAGTTTTTGAAGGCAACTTTGGCCTTTTACCTTTCCCTGCCTTCCAGAAGGGAAATTGAAATTATGCTGCAGAGTTCCTAGTCCAGATACCCACTACCCACCTAACCCTCTTTCAGTCAATCCACTAAGCAGTTGAAAATACCTGCTGGAAAAGCAATAAAATGCAAGCACCAGTCTGTGAAAAGACTAGGTAGGGAAGACATCTTGGTAGTAGAAACAGGTCACTATATATATATTCTTGTAAGAGAAGCTGAGGAAAACCGTTACAAGAATGCACAGATTCCTGAAGGCTCTGAACTGAGATGTCAACATGGGACTGCTCTCCTACAGTTTCTTGCAACTAAATACTCCCCAATGGTAATGTCACTGCATGTACAGCTTTTACAGAAGGAACTGATGAAACCCCTTATAATTCAAATATTAATCTAATCAAAAATTCCATTAACAAAGGATGTTGGAGTGGTGGTGTATTACAGATTAATCAGAATTCATTACAACTCTCTCCTGTGGTGCTAAGGATTCATTGTTCCTTCAGTAGAAAACTAAAGGATATCTCTAGCAGCTTACAGGAATTGTCTAAGAAAAAATGCATTAGCCTTTGCTCATTCTGGAAAATGCTGGCAAAAAGTATTCAATCTTACAAAGGAAATACCATAATGAAAAATAAGCATGTTTATAGCACCTATCAGTGTGGCCACACACATGGAGAAAAGCAGGTATTTCAATTCCTGAAGTTTCAAGAATTAAGAACTTTTTCAATATCCCCAGTAAACTCACAAAACCCATAATCATACCAGAAATCAGCAAAAAGAAAGGGGGCAGTAGGAAAGCAGATTTGTGCAAGTTCCTTTTCCCAGTGTTTAGTTAAATAGTGGAGAGAAGAAACACTGAGCACATGTTTTGCATATGTGGGGCTTGAGGGGGGATGTTAAATTCTTTTTCTCTGAGGCAATGCATATTTGATTGCAGTGGCATGCTTTTAATAGTTGGAGACATTTAACCTGAGTTACAACCCAAAAAATTTTCTGCCATCTAATTTATAATTCTTCAATGCACAAGTTCTTTGCACAAGAATAGGCAAGAGATGCCCTACAGACTGCCATGATTTTGTCATTGTTTGTTACACTTTTGCTTCAGAAAGTGTCAATTGTACAGTAAAACTAGATATTTTGTGCCTGATTATACAGGCTGTGGTATGTACAGGTACTGCTCCAGAGTAGTGGTGACAGTGACATGAATAAAAGTAATTTGATCTTCCCTGAAATGCATTACAGCAAAAATAGGATAATAACATGAATCAACATTATATTCCATTTTCAACAAAAAGAATATAGACAATTGTGTTTGTTGCCTTGCCTGTTTTCTTCTGCATCAACAAATATTTACACTTTTAAATGTTACCTTCTGTTACATGCAAAAATATAAATAAATAGTATCAGACAAGAAAATGTACATTCTGTAGGCTTTACTCAAGGGCACTATGAAACACAGGCAAGCAGCTAAATTACTGATGTATAGCAGGAATGACAGGATACCTGTTTTTATCTTCCATGGACATACATCTTCTAGTTGCATGGAATGATATAGAAAATACAGTTTTATAGGACATAGTCTGCAGCTACCACATCAAAGTTAAGGCAGTGCTGAAAATGTCATGGAATGAGAAAAGGCCAGATTTTACGTTGAGATGATATGCAATACGCAGCATGTCCTGTCACTTGCAATTCTTTCTTGCTCTCATAAACACAATTCTTATTATGACATCAATTAACATACATGCTAAGGAATGAGGAATGAGGGAATTTATAGATGCTAACAAGGTCTAGCACAAGAACAGACTAGGATGGTCTGCTATGTCTTTACCTACCCTGAGTTCTCCAAGTTTTTGAACAATTTCACTGTACTTCAAATTGTATGGGAAGAGAAGAAAACAAAGAACATGGGATACCTTAAGTAAACTGAGTTTAACCTTAAGCAAAGAGGCAGCTGAAAATAACCTACATCAATCTTACATTTAAGAGACAGAACCATACCCAATTAATTTTAATTAAGTTATTCCATTAGCACTGATTTTCTTTGACACTGCAGAGCATGACCTCCTCTACGCTATGGGTTAGCAGCAAGGCTGAGCTTCCATCATAACAAACTACCTCACTTAAACTTCATTACATTGTTGCACTAATGGACTGGAAAGGATAAAGAGAGCATCTTACACATCTTTTGCCAGTATCTCTGCCCTCAGAGAGGTTCTGCTAGTTCACAAGCTCATATAGGCACTAGAAAGAAGCTGTTGTCTGCTACAATAACTTCAGCCTAAACTTCTATCTTCTGCATAACTTACTTCTATCATAATATGGCAACAGGAAGCACAAATTAGCAGATCGTTTTTTGTTCTTGCCTTTCAGCTGCTCTATTCTAACCCATACAAGGCAATTTCTATTCCCTTGCTATCCCATGTTCCTCTCCTTCCCACTCGAAACCTCTTCCCTCCCTTGTCTGCAATTAATATTTTAAAACATTATGAAGATAGAATTTAAAAGAATACAAATATACTCCCTTTCTATTGTCATTGTACAACACATTCCCAGAGCAGGAGACAGTAGCCTTCATGTTGTGCCCTACAGGCAAATGAAACATTTGTTTGCAGGAGAAAAAGCATATTTCTACTTCAAATTTCTATATCCAATTTACTGAGAAGACAGCCAAGATGTATTTAGAGAGGAGACATTATTTCCCTCCTTTTTCTTTCATATATATTTACCCAGCAGTGGTAGCTAATCCAGACACTAAAAGGGTCCATGGATTTCAATGTGATCTCATGGATGAAGACAGCACTTCCTGAAATCTAGTAACCAATGTTTTTATAGCTCAATCTAAAGGTAGATGAAATCTATCGTGAGACATTGCTTTAGACCACTGTGGACCTTCAGAGGTAATTTCATTTGATCATTTGAATGCTAAGCTTTAAATAGCAAAGAATGACATTTTGAAGGTACTGCATTCTTTAAAACAGTATCCAACAGGTAAATTATAGGCAGAACTTAATATTAAAGCCCTAGAGACTCTTTAAAGCCATTTCTCCTAAGAAATGAGCCAAAACCTCTTGAATTACCAGAGGTGTCAAATCTGCTTTCAATAGAAATTCTCCACAGATCATTTCATTAAATCATTCGATCACTGGCTATTAAATAAAAAAAGAAATAATTTTGCAGGAGAGCAGAGAGGGAAAAATAGCTATAATTAAGTATCGCAATTTAAAGTTGCATTCTTCACACACCATTACTGTCTTTAGAAACCTACTAATATGCTAGCAAAGTCACATGCCAGAGCTGGGGAATAAGAAAAAGAGGATAGAGAGTTTGGTTGAAGTTCAGCGAAGTTCATTTATGCCCAAGACTATCTGAATTGCTTGCTTAGCTTCATATGTGCAAATATTGAGAAAAAAAAAAAGTTTGTCCAGTTGTATCAGTGGCCACCTCCATATTTCTCCATCACCTCTTCGTCTGGGACTATGGAATAAAGTGCAAAAGCAACTTCAGGATTTTGATCCATTTTCTGCTTGGGAAAAATTGTGTTCCACCCTTCTTTCACAGAACTTGATCTAATTTCAAGTAATTCCTATTATTTGTACATATATTAACAAACTGAAATGGAATTCATACATTTGTGGCATGACCTTGTTTTCCATTATACAACTCTAGGTCTCAGAGGGCAGTGACAAAGCATCAATATGCTTGCTACATTTTCAGTAATAAAAACTCAAGAGAGATGAGGGAGAAGCAAAGGAGAATTTAGCTGTGTGTAGAAAGGGAAAACAAAGGTGACTGTCATGCAGAGAAAAGGAGATTACGAATTTGCTAAAATGAATAATTTACAATTACACAAAAATGCATTCAAATAAGATTTTCCTTAAGTGAATCTTAAAAATCATACAGAAACTACATTTCTAAAGTCTTTAACAACAGCCTGGTGCCAGACTGGACAAGGCTACTGGTCTATCAAACCAGTAAGCCAGGGACTGAGGCTTCAGGGAACTTTACTGGGAAGCATCTCCCCAGTTGCTTTGGATAATTGTTTCCTCCTAGTGTTTATTCTACACCTTGAAAAATAGGTTTTGGTTATTTTTTCTTTGTATGTGGAACTGCAAGTGTTACTGAACATAAAAAGAAATCCTTATATTACAGGCTGGTTCTGTTTTGTCCACGTCCAATGCTGCAAAGCACAGAAGAACAAAGAAGATTCCACCAAATGGATGACGACTTTGATCTTCACCAAACCTTTAACAAATAGTTGAGACTAAAGCTCTGTAGCACATCCGATTGTGCACCATCTCAGTGTTACAGAAAATGTCTTCACACGTTGATGCTATTAATTTTTTCAAGTGTAAAGACTGAAACTCCAAGGCAGTTTTGAGACTCATCCTTGCTGCAGATATTCCCTATGCACATGTAAGGAAAACCTCTTCACTTCCTATCCCAAGAAGCAAGAAACCAATATCGACTAAATGTACATGATTCCCTGTGTCAGAGATATTTCATAGGACTGCAGTCACATGCAGAGCTTAAGATGGTCAGAGCTCAACATGCTCAGCATAATACAGAGATTTTTCTGAAAGTATTTCTTTAAAAGCTAAAAAAGAGCTAATAAAAACTACTTTTCTATAAGCTTAGACTTCCCTATCAGCAGGAAGGCCTCTGCTGAGCACCCTAACCAGGGAGGGGTGAAGCTGTGGCTCCTGAAACTGTTCTGAGCATAAAGTTTCACAGAAGAGCTGATGCAACAAGCTGCCGTTTATGGAAACAGAGAGTTATCAAAGCTCTCGTTTCCTACTCACCATTGTCTTTTCACTGAGCAGATGACTTGCTTCTTTTGGCTGGGTCTGTTTTCTCCTAAATTGGTGAACTCAACTGGCTTGCCGAGTGAATAAGAGATCAGTGGAGATCATTCAGAGGGAGAAAAAGCAGGCCAGGTGTGGACAGAGGGAAGGAGGAAGTTGAAACCCTTCTTGCACATTAAACATCATAATTTCAGTCCCAGAACATCCAAGCCTGGCTGAGATAACCAAAAATCACTTTCTCAGTTAATAACCACCTCCTCAAATACACCTGAGGAATGAAGAGTGCAAGACCTACTTATTTATTACCTTGCAGTTTCTTCATTGATTTTGACTTGCACAAAGGGACTGCCACCAAAAGGGTATTTTACAATGCTTCTTCACAATTTTAATGACTGCACAAGCATGTAACACACTGCTCTGGTCCATTCTGGAAAAGAATATTAAATATAATTTTTTGACAAATCAGCCAATGGATTTTATGACAAAGCTGCAAAGCTTGAATACTAGAAACATGAAACTCAAAGATCCTGATCTAGATGACTTTGCTGATAACCAAGCTATCATTTATTCCTTCTTAGGTATTGGAAGGGGAAAATAACCCCCACAATTTATATGAGCACTGGGCTCAACTCAAGGTAGTTTAAGATTCTTACCTAAGGTCCATAAACTATCACCATGGTTAAAGAACCTATGTTAAGTCCTGGCAAAACTTCTTCTGTGAGGAAAAAGTCATGTGCTTAAGGCCAGTGATGCAACTTCCCTCAGCAAAAGGACTGGGAAGATGTCATTAGAGCATCAGATGGCATCACAGATTCAATTTCACAGCTGATGGCCTAAGGCATAGGGTTGTGATGTTATCTTTGCAATTTCTTTACATTTTTCACATTTTAAAGATCTCCTGGTCTGTTGCTACCATCACACCTTTGCAAGATAGTGCATGCACCTGGATAGCCTAGTGAATCATTCCCCTTAGTCCTGGTCTGCTTGACATCCATCAGAGAAAAAGAGGACATATGTGCAATGCCCTGGCCTTATTTAGTTATTTCTCATTTTTAGTTCATACTGTTTGGTTGGTTGGGACAGACAGATGACAAGCCAAAGAGATAGATATTCTAGTGCCTCTCACCATAGATCTAAACAGTATTTGGGGCAGAAAAATTAAATTGAGGTTGTGATGTGAGAAGGATGAGATTGAAACTTCCGGACCTCTGGTCCTTTAAGCTGAAGAGTGATGTGTCCCTCTAAATTTCAAGCCAAGGAACATAAAAGGCAAAAAATGTGTCCTACCACCTCGGTCTAATCATGCATAGTTAGGTGTTCCTAGCCATCAGCACTTTAGCATACTTGACTAGTGATGTATGAAGTAGGCCACCCCTGGAAATTGGTTTTCTTGCCCTGTGTCCGGGACCAGTGTAACCACAGGCCATAAATACTTAGGCTGTTCAATATCCTCTTACTTGTATTTTTTTAGAATGATTTATTCACGTAACCAGGTTAAAACTGCAGCAGTAATTCAGATTGGGGATTGAAAAGCTGTCTGGCTTCAAGGCACTTGGGAGTTATTACCCATTTAGACTACAGGCAGAACAAGCCCTGTAGCCTGATTTGCTGACATTTGTCCAAAAAGGTTTCAGCACTGCTGTGTTAATCGACTGGCCTTGATCTGGGAAGGGGACAGAGCACAGATTTACTCCTCTATTTCACTGTAATCTCAATTCCTACTTCCATCCTCTTTCGGACTATTTCAAATCTGTCACCAGAAATAATTATTGATGCTGAAATGAAATGCTCCTGTTGCTTCTGTTACCCAAAATGTTCCAAGAACTGTGGTTCACAGAAAATAACCCATTAACAGCAAAGTACAGTAAACTAAAGTTTCTAAGATAACAATCCTGTTTTCAGACTGGCTAGCTATTGGCCTCAAGTTGACCATAGGAAAAAAAAAAAACCCAAAAACCACAACAAAAGAAATTGCAATAAAAAGGAGATACCTGGTTCAAGCTTTCCTAAAGACAGTCCACCCTAGTTTTCCAGTACACCACATCTAGAATGCAATCACTCTGAAATTTTCATAATTTCCAGACTATGATCCAAAAAGTTACTTGCCTTTCTTTCTGACAGAATCCTGTCACCAC
The DNA here is from genome assembly GCA_013397895.1 of Origma solitaria. Taxonomy (NCBI): domain Eukaryota; kingdom Metazoa; phylum Chordata; class Aves; order Passeriformes; family Acanthizidae; genus Origma; species Origma solitaria. The sequence goes on from VZRL01004167.1 coordinate 1,883,258, forward strand.
AGAGCCCACTTTGAAAGCAGAATTACTCACAAAATTCATGGAAATATGGTGGCATATTATCAGGATTATATCCCCCCATTTCACCTACTACACTGAGAGCTCTCCACGAGACCGTCTAGAAAGTGCATAAAGATATGTTTTCTTTAAACAGAAAGACAATTTTGATTCCTCACACCTGTAAAATAATATTATCATCTGAGTTGGGACAACAGTCACAGGAACAGCATATTTAAGGGAGGTGGAACATCAAAGGGCATTCAGATTGATTATCCAGCATTAGCTGCTCTCATTCTTCAGTTAAAACTGGATGAACAACAGCCTATCCTTTTCCTGCCAGTGATACCACAGTAGCAACCCAGACATAGTAAAATTATTTCATAAATACAGGCCTACCAGCTTTGTCCATGGCTCTTGCTTTCAACTCAACATGGGTCCCATATGTCATAAAAGATTTTCCTAAGCAACCTGTTAATACAAGTGTGAAAAAAATGCAACAACAGTGAAGAAAATTAATTTACCCAGGAGCAAAAGCTAACCTGACACACAAAAGTATGCTGAGAGACCCTTTACACCCACCTGCCTGGATGCTGGGATAGGCATCCTGATGAGCACTTTGGCTCTATCATTTCTCCTCGTGTCACCACTTCTATATTGCTCACAGATGCAATCAGCATTTGCTCGAAGAACAGATAATTTTTCAACACCATGGACACCACAGTCTACACACAAGTTGGGTAAAACTGGAAAGAGTGGGGACATAATCCACTTTCTTCTGTTTAAATATTACTTCTATCTCAGTTTACTTCCCTGATACTGAGCTGGCTAACTATAAATTGCAGCAGAGGACAGGAAAGACGATTCCATCAGGAAATTATTTCTGAAATATCCTGTTTAACAGACTTAAGATAGTATATTTCTGTCAATCTCTAAATCTGGTGACTGACATCTCTGTCATGTTAGCACAACTTAGAGAGAGGCATCTGGGAGTATTTCTTCTCTCTCCTTGTAGCTTACTTAATTTACTTGGTATCATATCTTGAACCATAATTGCAGAGCTTATCTGAAAGCATCCTACCACTACCCTCTGCTTTAAGTGCAGGTCTTGAGGTCCTTCCAAAGGTTCATTTTTCTCCCTTCATTCTGAATCAAAGAAGCTATTTTAAGTCTCTTTAATCAGACATTGGTCAAAGGTCTTTATGCTGGCATGTAGTAACTAGGAAGCTGAACCTCTGAGATCTGCCTACAATGGAACAGTTAGCTTTAAAAAAACAAATTCAAATAACTGTGATGGGACAGAACCTGGTGAGCAATATTAATTAGTACCAGGCAGTTCTCAGAGGTTTTGTTGATCTTGATGCTCAAAACTTTCAGTATCAGTATGCTCTTTGTATAGTGAGTAACCGACTGACTGACTTACAGTGGAAAGAAGAGGGAAAAGAAGGATGCAACATACAGAGGGACAGGACATAAGGGACGTTGTGCCAGGCCAGTGGGACAAAACCCTGCACTCTGTGAAGGGCATGTGCAAGTGCTCAAAGTTGCAATCTGGGCAAAGCACTATGAGAAACACTGAGTGGGACCAGAGCTCATCAAGTTCTGTCCAAAAACCTAGGTAACCTTCTCAATACCAACAAATGCAAAAATACCAGCTTGTGGTTGATTGCCTTCTCCTCATGCCAGCGGCAGCAAATAAAAACATTAGTTACAAATCTCCTGCAAACATATAGGTTTTTGTGCTATACCTGATAGGGCTTCAACTCATGTTGTGAGGAACACTTGGCTGGGCAGTGTGAAAGAAGCTAGACAGCCTGTGTATGTGGAGATAAACCAAATATTAAACACTGCAGTAAAACACAAATATTTCCAATGATTTGGAAAGTGTTTCAATCAGTGAAAACTAGAATCAATTTTAGAAAGAAAACAAAACAAAAATATAACCGCCTACGCCATTACCAATCTCACCAACTGGAAAAGAATGCCTGAAGTACTTTCCACACAGATGATTGTGATTACCAAGTTTGCTTTGGCAGGAAAATCAAAAGTACTATAGGATCTTCAGTGTTCAGCACAAGAATGTCTGAAGAACCCTGAACTAACATTGATCATTTCTGTCAGCAGGTAAATTCAAAAATTCTCAGTTCTTCTCTCCCTTCAAGCTGTACCTTTATGTCCTTCACTGTTTTATGCACATGCAGAATATCCTGCATCCTTGAAAAAACAATGTTCATTATACAAGCAACATATCCATTATAAACAAAGTTATTTTGCTCCATAGTGCTGGAAGGAAAAGGCAGCTAGAAATTTACCCTTCAGTAACAGATTTCCTATACATACAACTGCAGGAGATGGGAAATAAAAAAAATTTTAAAAATAGTTGGTATCCATTGTCTTCTGATCTGAAAATCTCGAACTAAGATTTCCATCTATTGTATACTTGACAGGGATATAAATATTATATAAACATTTTATTTACATATATATGTATAGGATATATGTCTGTTATTTGTTAAAACTAAAATTTCAGAGAAAATAAACCTCTTGCATTCCAGCTGGTCCCCTGAGTTCAGAGGGGCTGAGAGTTGGCTGGGCTTTCTTTCTTACTACAATGCATTCAGTTCGGTAAGTCTGGTTATGTTCCATAGGAGCTTCCATGAGCACAGATGAATAAACTGGGCAGTTTTTATTTCAGCACTATAGGTCTGGTCGCATTCAATAAGAACTTGTGTGATCACAGATCCACGAATACTGAGATTAACAAATTCAACCTTATAGGTCCAGTCATGTTTAGCAAAAACCTTAAGATCACAGATTGACTAATAGTGCAACTAATCAAAGCAACAGAAAAAGAGTTTTGGAATTGCTATTGATAAATGCACTAGCTGTGACAGACCTCTAACAATAATATTGTGTTAACTCAGGTAATAATAGCAATCCTATGAAAAAGCTTACAAAGAAGGCATCCCTGTTTGGGAGGAGGGAGAGGAGAGTATCAGGTCAACTGTCTCTAAGGTCTTTTGGGTCTTCCTCGTAACAAGCTGAAATTTCTATCCTTCTTATGTATAGCCCAATCTTATCCTTCTCCTCCTATATTATGTAATGCAGTCGTGTACATGGTACCATTACTTCATTAAGCCTATTAGCATATACAGGGTATACTTCTAATATAAATGACGGTGAATCAGGCAAAAGTTACTTTTTTGGACATGCTTTCCTTCAAAGTTCCAGTCATACCAGTTTGTTCTGTTCTAAGCTGTTCATCAAAGCCAAACCAAAAGCACCCTATCCCACAGGACCTTGTCCTTCAGCCAACTCATCTTTCCTTGACATCAGCTGTGCAGATCTCCATCCACAAAGGTAACACAGAGGGTACACAGGGCAGACCACAGATAGGAAGCCTTAGACCTTCCCTGTCTATTTGGTCATCATCCCACAGCAGCCTCTAATTACTTCTTACATCTTTTTAGTGACAAACATATTCAAATAATATCTTAATGGATAGGACAGATAAGTAAGTCACTTTTATAATTCATTTGATAGCAAAAGGTCTTTGCTGCTTTGCTGGTTGCAAAGCAAGCTAATCTAAAGTCTGTGCGCAGACTGCCAAACAGGACAGGTAATGAGAATCTACAAGACACACAGCAGACAAAGACAATGCTTTTACTTTGCTGGCTCTCACACTAGATTGGGTTTCTTCCTTTTAAAGAAACTGTGATTTTTTAATTTTTTTTTTCGAGTGAGAAAGAAGGAAGCAAAACCACCATTTAACTAGATTTAATGAGCCTTTGCTTTTCCCATTCAGGAATTTCCATCACTGTGATAACTTGGTTAGCATTACATCTTACAATCTACACAGTATTTGTGCTGTTCTAAATGATTTTTTTAAAATGTAATACCTTTCATATTTTCCCAGCCTATGTGACAGAGTTAATAAAAATTATAACAAAAATAAGGGATATGGACACCACAGAAAAGAAAAAGGAAAGGAACTAAAATTCTCCACCTTTTTTATATGGTACATAAATTAGAGCTTCTTGATCTGTCAGTATATCACATCAAAAATATTCTTTTCAATATAGTGTATGCATAATGTGTGCAAACCCATCTCATAAGAAGCTATGCCATTGATTTTCAAAGGCCTAAGTCTCATTCCAATATGCTCCTAGAATTTAACTGAAATTGGGATCCTAAATGCCTTACAGGATTGAGACTTTATCATTAAGATCAGCAAATACTTATTTGTTATAGTACAATAGATGTATTGTACACTGCAACAAAAGTATCCAAATCATGATGTAGGTTTTACTTTTCATAGTGTGGCTGAAAACTGTTAAGGGTTTTTCTGTTTGAAATCATAAAATAATATTTTATTTATCATTAGTATTTCTTAAAGAAAATGGGCAAGAAACAAATAACAATGACTAGCAAAGATAATGTAAAAATTCTTATTTAAAATATTAATATTTAATATTAATATTAATATTAATATTTAAATATTCTGATAATTTCACTTTTTGCATTACATCCCAAAGGGAAAAGATTCGTTTTAATTGAGAGTAGTACTACTGAAGTAATTCCAGGAATAAATCACTGGGTCTTGGTTCAAGAGAGATACACCAACTAATACACCCAAACATTATAGATATACTCTCAAAAGAGAGAATTTTTTAATCTCAGGCCTCTCATATCTATAGTACAGGGTTGTGTCTAACTCTGCCAAACAGTGTTCATTCCTATTGTCATTTTTATACATCAATTCTATTTTGCTTTTGTCTAACTGCACTCAAAAACTTTACTGAATGCATCATCAAAGGTAAACTGATTTTGCTGAATTATTTTGACTTAGCCATTGAGCTCAAAGTGCTCATGCTGTCTTTCATGTCCCTTCAGTGTTCATAATAATATCATTGTTTTCCTTTTGGAAGTCACAGACAGAAATGACTTCAGATAAAAATTAAATCCTTCTTGGCAGATACAGCAGATGTTTTTCCACAGAATGTGCTTCTCATCTTTGATATTTCCGCCTTGGCTGAAGAGAAGCTGATTTTCTCCCAATTATCACCTGTGTATCGTCCTTCACAAATTGTGCCAGCTGGATCGAAAAATACTGTTCCTTTAATCTGGTAATGTTTGCCATCCAGATTTTGCAAATAATTGAACTTTGAAAGGTTTCAGAGAGTCATTGATTTCTTTTTAATCTGGTCTGCCCCAGAAATCTCACATAAATAATTCTAATGTTCCCTTGTTTTATTATGTGGAGATACAAGTAGGTAATGCAGGTCAGTGGATAATCACAGACACACATACGGCATGTAAAGGATTTTTGCTTGGAATTTGGGTTTACAGCACAGCCATACAAATCTGAATTTCCAAAGTTGCCTACTCCTCAAATGAACCAAATATCTTATCTTGGAATAGGACCATCTCTAGCTGGGATGCAGACAATGCTGCTATTTACTGTATACTTGGTTAAAATTTGTAAAATGAAAAAAATCCCACAATGATATGAAAGATTCATATTAAACAACAGTAAATTATTACTTTAAAATAAAAAAATATTTTGATAAACTGATGAGAAGGACCATGGAGAAACAGCAACTGTTTCACTGGTTTGTGGCAAAAAGAGGAAAACATTTAATAAACCCTAACAAAGCAAACTCATGCCATTCTTCCAAGAAAGGAACACTACGTAATCCAATGAGAAGCCAATACTGAAAATAACAGTGAATTTTTTCCTAATTTAACTTGTAGTTAGTCCAGATTCAAACACACATGCTAAGAAAAATGGCGGTTTGTGTACAGTCTATTTATAGATTAGTTCACTGTAAAATTCAAGAGAAAAATAAGCTTCTGAGTATTAACCTCACCATATTCAGCAATTACCAACAGTCTGTAAAACGTAAGAAACTATTTCTGCTGACACTATTTTACTTGATCTCAAGGAAATTACATTTTAGTAACTTGGCCAAGGTCACACAAGGAATAGAAGTGGACTACTTGCCTCCCTGTTTTGCCTGTATCTGAAGTTAAATGGGCAAAGTAAAACAGAAAATAGTCCATAACAAATACTGGCTCTGAGTGTGTAACTTTGTACTCACCAACCATTAAACTGGAAGAAAATACTACTACAATAATTTTACAGCCAAATTCTGCAATGCACCACATGTCACTCTAGTTTTCTGAATCTGAAGAAAATCTGTTTCTCACTAAGGATGTTTTCATAGCAATGAGGCTGGATATGGAAACAACAAATAAAAGAAGAAAAGGAAGCAAACACTGTTAGCATCTGTCCACACAGGTAAAGAAATTTAAAAAAAAAGAAAATTTGTGTGTATCATCCATGACTCTGGGGGAAAAATAAATTAAGTAAAATCCAAAACCCCCTATACTTGCTCAAACCAAAGCAGAGTCTACCCTCTCTGTATCAGAAGGGCTATACAAGAACAATTCTTTCTCCGCATGGTTCACTGGCTACTCCATGTTGGAAGATTTCTAATACAGATTTGCTTCTCATTTATTTCTGGAATACATCACTCTATATTACAAATGGTGTTTCCCTTGCAAGAATCACAAAAGATTTTGTATGAAATCAGAAACTGGCCTCTAGCTGTAGTCAGTGACAGCCAACCAGGCTTTATGCCCTTTGGGTGTGGGACCTTGCGAAGGCACACAACTGTCAGAGTGCCCATTATCCACTGATGGAAAGAAGCTCCATAGAAACGCAGGTGCTTTTCTGCTACCTCACTGTGAAATCTGGCACGAGCCTCAACAACATTGAAATTTCCAGTGCCAACACATACAAAAATAAAATTAAGCCTAAATCCTTCTACTAAACAGATGTGGAGTTCTGTGAGTCCTGATACACAGGAAAAAAAAATTCTCTTTTTTCCATAAAAATGTGCAAGCAATAAATTGGCATAAAACAATAAAAGCAGCTTTTTAACCATTTTGAAGTGTCATAATTTTGCTTGTACACTAGTTTGATGAGCAGAAGTTGAGCTTCTTGCTATAGTCAAATCTGCACCATTAACATAAAAGTGTATGACATCTATAAAAGTTAATAGGCATAACGCTAAAAGCTGCCAAGTATAAGAGCAGAATAAAAATAAAAGCTTTTGCCTTCAGAATCTCTGTAACTGTGAAATCCATAACCATCAGAGCACTGTGCCCTATGTTATTTTGCTCCAAATATAACACTGCCAGAATGTTATTTAAGCAGTGCTGAGTGCTCATTACATTTCAGAAACACAGCCACTCTTCAATAGACAAACTAACAAAAAAGAAAAAAAACAATATACAAAATAGATATTTCACAAAAGGATTCCAAGTCACACATCAAACTGGGAGTGAATAAGTCTTCCCACTCTACTTTAAGTACTGCTATTAGCTTGGTTAAATGAAGTCTGGCATCATGCATTATCTGTATTCATGCTTCCAGACCGATGACAATAGCCAATAAAGGAGAAATCCAGTAGGTCCATTAACAAAGATTTTCTTATTACTCTCCTAAATTGTGGAATGGTTTATGTCTGCAGTCTGTCAGCTCCTCCAGCAAGATCTGATGCCTCAGAAGGTTTAAATTGTTCTCCAATTGACTTACTCATCTGTATGTAAACATAAATTATCTCACTGGAATATATAGAAGATCAATAACAATAGAAATTGGATTTTATACATGTTTATCTCATTCCACAATTAAGCCTCAATTGTTCTACATGCCTGTAACAGTGCTTGATGCTGTCTCTGACGAGAAATATAAAACATAAGCCTAAGCCTGTGCTTAATTAAGAAATCCCTGCAGTCCAAAATAGATGGTTGCAGACTTATAAAATCACCATGAAAACTTATCAGTGCAGATGCAAAGACTCATTGTTTCCACTTATAATGGCTATGAGAGAAAAGAATGATCATTGTAACAAAAAACCAGACAATGAGAATAAGCACATGCACATTAAGATGCACAAGTCCAGGTAGGATGACTAGAATTGTAAGATCCTCCTAATAAAATATTTGTGGAATTTCCCAATATGTATAAGTGGAGCAGGACATTGGTAGACAAAACTTGAGAACTGATCATAATTCAGGAAAAATGTTTTCTATTTCACATCCCTGTTACTAACCCAGAAGTATCATTCTCCCAGAACCATTACTAAATTCCCCTTGGATTATCATACTAGAAGCAAAAAAGGAAGAAAACGTTTTTTACATGTCAATAAAGCACACATCATCTGCTTCTTTCTGCATAGCTTGTCTTATCAAACAGGAGCTCAAACACAACCTTAACCTCACATGGTAAAAAAAACAAAACCAAAACCAAACAACAACAAAAAACAAAAGAAACCCAACAACCCCCCCCCCCCAAAAGCAACCAAAAAACCCCCTCCAAACACTTTAGGGATCACTCTTTTTAAGTCAATATCCATCCACCTGTAGATGAAATCAAAGATACTATTTGATAATACACAGTAATCTTAACAGACTTCAGGAGGCACAATTCTTACTCTATCTAATCATATATGGTATTGGACAAGGTGATCTCAGGTTATCCCTCCAATGAAATTGGCTTTTGCTCTTTAATTCCAGAGAAAGAGATAGGCAGAGAGAAACAGGGGTCGAATAGAATTCACTGAGTCAACAAGAAAGAAAAGCCCAGAGCAGGCAATAAGAATCAGAGTTTGAAGGAAAAAAAAAACAAAACCCAACACGGAGCCCAGAGCAGTCAGTAAAAACCGGAATGTGAAGGAGAAAAAAAAACAAAAAAAACCCATGGAGCCATACAACAGTTCATGGGGACTTGGCACTGAATGTACTTCTCAACAACCCCAAAGAGAAGCTTGGGAAGCAAGTACAGGAAGCCATGTGCAGCAAATACAGATGTTTCTTGGCAATTCTCCTGCGTGCACATCTGCTACTGAATGTCTGTAGAGCTGAGACATCTATCTCTACAATGCTTTGGAAGGAGTTCTTGATTTAGCAACACATTTGTTTGATAGTATAAAAAGTTTACCTCTGTCCCAGTAATGCAAATTGCAGCAGCATGACAGGTACCTATGTCAGGACATTGGAAATTTATACATCAGTGGGAGAAAGATATTACAAGTAGATTTTTGAAAGTGGAAATACAGTAAGTATTCTTAGAGTTTCTTATGGGTCACAATTTTAAAACTGCTTTTCCTTCCACTGCTGAAATCAAGTCATTTGGATGCCAGTAGTTCTTCCTCCATTCCTTCCACTGTCTGCAAAAACACTTACGTCATAGCTCTCTTCTCCCCTTCTCTCTCCCTATAGGGTGAATATCAGGGATCTTTTCAGTTTCCAGCAACTCTTTGTAACTTCAGATATAAGATACGCTCTGCTACCAGGTATGTATGTACCTGGTTGAATGCAAAGTCTTCCTACCACCTTATAGAGCAAAGAATGAAGTGATGAGATGAAAGGAAATAGCAGCTCCTTCCATGTAGGAGTTGCATGAAGCAAGAAGGTGTCACAAAATACGTCCCTCTAATCTAAAACGGTGGCACTGGGAGAGCGAGGTAACACAAAGTTGCCTGCAGTTACATTTAATGATACCCTGAATGTCAGTCACTCACAGAAGGTTGTTTTACATCTCAAGCTTTGGGTTCAGTTCTTTCCCAGGGCTGTGGGGTTTATTTGTTTTATGGATCTACAGCTAAAGCACAGCAGAACTACTCCTCAGATGGGAAGTTCTCATCTCATACCCTTCAATTCCTTATGGAAATAAATAAATTCCTCGTACTCTATGTTGAAATGGCCCAAATTAGTTTCAAAGTTACCTAGGTGAACAAGTTCCGGACATTTGTGCAAATTTCCAGATACAAAATCACACTGTCATGAACAGCAAGCATCAATGGAGCAAAACCTACTACCACAGGAAGAAACTATGAACTCCCTGCTCTTGAAGCCAAGCTGTTGTCACTCACTGTTCATCAAAGCCAACAAGCTGAATGCCCATTCCTCTCCTCTCCACCCTGTCGTTCTTTCTCATTTTCCGATTTGGCCTATTAACGTAGGCAAAAAAAAATTCTTAGCTGGAAAACAGGTTTAAAGCACGACTGAGGTACAATGTATAGCTATATAATGTCTTCATATACATACCAAACATTGCAAAGTGTTTGCTAAGCCTCCTGTTTGCTGTAATCTCACATTTTATTTATATACATCATAGAGAATAAATACATGCTCATATCTTGAACAAAAACACATAAATAAAATAAGCAACAAAAAGACAAGAAATTATTCTGTGCCAAGATTATCTGGACAGCTTCAAAGATATGGTTTCTCTAGATGCTACAGTTTTTTTAATAAAAATTCTTGTTTTAAGGGCTCTTCCTTGAGACCTTACAGCATTTATTTGTAAAAATGTTTCCACACGATAAAATCTCCTGTAAAACTGTAGTTTCACCTAGACAATTTATCATAGAGCTCTCTGGTTATAACTAAGCAGTGTAATCTAACAAGAAAAAACCTGTACTGCAGATGAAAAAGCTTAACAGCAGCTGCCTTTTCAAAAAAAAACCAAACAACAAAAAAATCAGCCGTGGTATAGGGTTGCGTAGAACTCTGCTGTCTTAAGCATGACCATGACATCCACTGATGCCATTTTATAAACCAAAGCTTCAGACCTGGAATTATTCTTTAATTATAAATGCAACCGCCCCCTTGCACAAGTATTTAACTGAGTCTGCATGGTATCCTTCAGGCCTCTTGAACAGTAAAATTAAAAATAAAAGAAAGGCACATTTAAAGCAGCGCTGTATCTGTCAACCCTGGAGTAAAACTGCCGCAATTGCTTCTTTTGGGATTGTGTGCTGATTTAGCCCACACATGCCCTTCCCAGAGCTCCCAGTGCTATACAGGAGTTGCTGGAGGATGTTATCACTTGTGTTTTGAAGCTACCTGGTGAAGCATCCTGCTATTCCTTCAGAATCCTGCATTCCAGTTTATGTAAAAGAATTAAAGACTCTGACTGCTCTTCGTCTGAAAGCACTAGTTCATCACATAAAAAATTAGAAGTGTCAAATAGCACAAGAGTAATGAAAATAAATTTGCTCTCCCGTGATTTTTCTCTTCCTATTTTTAAATAGGTAATTGCACTGCATATGCTGTAATAATGCAATTTGCAGCAGGCCTTGGTAACTTCTTAGTAGGAAAAAAAACCATATTACACTGTGTGGTAGTGTCTCACAAAGACAAATATCCTTGGAGGAAATAAAAAAAAAGTGATGGGCAGAAATCATAACTGAACAGGCAACAAAACATTAAGTAACTTTCAAAAGAGATCAGTGACTTAACTAACAGATACAACTTTTATTGGAGTTTATTACTAACGTACCTACAGTAATAATTCTAATGATTGCTAGGAAGTGGGATGACACAGCAGTCCTAATACAGTTCCCAATCAATTTTATCTCCTCCCTCTCTATCTTAATCTAGACTTCAAAAATTATGCTGAAAATGTGCATTTCATTAATAGAAAGAATAACTGAAAGAATTTGGCAGAAAAATTTCTTAGAAGTTTTCTGCTCTAAAGCCAAACACGTAACTCCCTACAACAGATAGGTGAACAGGGAAGCCTCTGAGTGCTTTCTTGGCAGGTTGCCATTAACTGAACACAGCCGGTAATTAATAACCTTTATCTAAATAATAATCCATACATGGTTAAACTGCTTACAAACACTACAGCTCGATGCTGTCGAAACTATTATGATGTAGTTTTAAATTGGTGTTTTCAATGAAATCATCCCCTGGTCCATTCTGTGTGTGTATTTTGGCTTACAAGAGGGAGGTAGGAGATGCAAGGATATTTGATCTGGTGAGTCACAATAAATCCACCTTTTTTTTTTTGTGATTGTTATACCAAGAAAATTACAGAGTTATGCAGGCTAAAACCTGTCTAAAAAGGAGAAGGTTAATGAACAAAATGCCAGGCTCCCGCAGATTGTACAGAACATCTTCATCAACTTCAGATAAGCAATAATGAGTATGTCTCAGAATTCTGGCTTCCAAATGGTAACAAATACACCAGAAGAATAAAATTAACAAAGAACCTGTAGGAAACAGGGAGGAGAGGAATCTTACAAAAATGCAGGTCAAAATTCATGGTTTATACACTTTGGCTATTTTCATATCCATGTTGTACCTCCACATCAAGAAAATCTTGCATTTCAGGAACACTTCAAAAGAACTAAAAAAAAAAGTTAGAAGCTCTAGAGTGAAGAAGAAAACAGTAAAAGATGCATATTAGGTGTCAGTCAAGCTATGAATTGGAATGAAGATGCAGAAACAGGCTTGGAAGAGGAAAGCATAAATAGTTCCTCTGTGTGTACGTAGCTCAGTACCAGGACTCCAGCTTTGCTGACATAGACTTGTTTGAGAAAACAGTCTTACATCTACCACCGACGTCGTAAGTAACATAAAAAAAGCCAACACTCAGCTATATTGAAGAAACACTATAAAAACAGTACCTAGTTGCTTTTGTTAAGTGAACTCTATCTTGGTAGTAACAGCTTGATAAAACATAAATAGTACAATTACACACTACAGATAAATAACCTCCTTGGACAAACTTTAATTTGATTAAAGAGATGTTTCTTCCTGAGTTTGCACACAGATAGAAAATTTTGCATATTTATTAGCTGGTTAAAAATGTTATCACCTTAATATCTAATTTGGAGAATACAGATCCTTTCTCTTGATAGAATTGTCCCCTCCCTAAGCTGAGAACAATGCAGCAAAAGGCATACACCAGCCATCAAAAATCCTGGGGTATTCCTGTTCTCTTCTTCTGCCTAACTTTTGTAACACACAGTCCACACATATAAAAAACACTGCTTTAGAAGCCCAGGTCCTGCAGGCAGACATTGCATTAGGAGGGATAAATTTCACTATCACAAACTTTATACACTCCCTTGTAATACAGGCCTTTTTTTTGTTCCTCCATTACCAAGGCACACAAGTTAAATTATAACCCCAACCATTCCCAGTGGCAGAGAAATTAAGGAAAGCATTCAGCAGTGTTTAGGATGCCTTGGTAGCATCTATTCATCCTTTTAGGTTTTGTTTCTCCTCCTGCAAACATTTGAAAATAAATGAAGAGGCAACACTGAGACAGCCGCCCAGCTGCAACTGCTACTTCACGGGTGTGCGGCAGCTCAGCACAGGTGAGCTTCTGACTGGGGCACTTGTTGAAGGGTCTGCAAGAGTTCCCAATGAAACCATTTCTGAGAATCCTATCATTACCCTACAACCAATTAAATTACCACGTTCAGTGCTGCTGAAGTTGTTATCTTTCACCTTTGAAAACACTAAAAATGCAAATTAAATATACATTGTATTAACTGAATAAAACATAAAGCTCTCTTGCCCTCTTACAATAATGCGGAGCAAGGAGCAAAAGGTGAATCAGGCAATAAACTTGGGCTTGGATACTCTGTATTCAGAGTTTTAGTTGGAATAAACAGATCTAATTTGTTTATACAGCTATTGAAAACAACCAGAACGTGATACCAGAGGAAGTGAGTGAATGTAATGAAACAGATTCACAATGCTCAGGGATGTTTAATTCCTGCTGCTTAGGTACAGGGCCCTTCTAGTGACAGCAATTATCATCCTCTGAAACCTCCCCTCTAGCCTATATCCCTGGATTCTTCAATCCTTCAGCAACACTCATTATTCTAAAGGACCCACAGGAGCTTCCAAAACTTGCCAACGGCAAATGGTATTCACTCAGTCTGGGGAAAATTTCTCTCCTCTACTTGGACATCTGCACTGCGCTATCACAGCCTTGCTTTTTTAATGGATCATCATCATGCCATGGGGACAGACATTGAGAAGAGCCCCACTACTGATGCTGTAAGTCAGAGAAAAAGCCTAGGCTGCTGGTTGTTGCAGGGAGAGATGGGAAAAAACAGCACTACCATTCCTGAAAGGATCTATCTTCAGTATAGGTTTCTACCATTTGCTGGAAACAAATCTCATTCAGCAAGGACAAATTCTTTCAAATTAGTAAAACTAAGTGTCTATAATCCAAGAATACTAAAAGTTAGCCGAGGAAATAATGGCTAATATGCTGGTACTAATTTTTAAAATAAAGATTGAAATAGTGGAGATTTTCTGCAACACTAAAAACATTACTACTGAAATACTGAAGGAGGGTAACCCAGTAACAAGAGGGCCTTCACAGCAGTTTCAACCACACAAAGAATAATGAAAAATCATAGAGACTCAGAGAACAGGTTATAATTGGTACCAATGACTCTGATAACTGTAAAAGGCTGAGCTAAAGTACAGGTACACTTATGGGGAAACACATATTTTATGACATATTTTGGAAACTTCCAATGTAAGTCTTTGTATAAATCTTTGTGAAAACTGCTATTTACCTGGAGAGGCAGGACTGAATGAAATGACAGCTCTGCCTAGAACAGCTGCTAGGTAAGCTCACTAGACAGTTTGTCTGTAATGAAATCTAAGTTACTTATTCTGCAGAAAACTAAATGCTGATCAAAACCTCATGTTCTACAGGCAGGGAATCAAGTAAAACACTAAACCAAAAGAAAGGAAAATACCACTTCAAGGAGGACTATGAAATTTTCTTCTTCTCCCCCCTAAACCTCTTCTGCCATCTTTTCCAAACTTCAGAAGTTGTTTACACACATGAAAATACTAAGCAACAAGAAAACCAAAGCTTTGTGTCCTAAACTTTAAAAGATTATTTTCTATGTTCTTCTACACATTATGGTGAAACTTTGTCTTAGGTGATCTGAAATTTGAACAGCTGAGGTTCTACCTGCATGGAAATTTGTTCCAAATCAGCAATTCTTGAGATGAGATCAGACATAGTTTTTTCTCTTTTAATTCATATCCTAGCTTAACACAAATAAATTTCTCTGTGTACAAAGTAATCTTCAATCCCCTTTGGCCCATTGTAAAAGCCTTGTTACTAGTCCATATGATCACAGTCCTGCAGATCCATAATGAGGAGATCTGCCATAGGGAACCCAGCCAAGGATCATGCGCTCCTTCCAAATTTAGTGGTGTCCAGAACACAGCCACCAGAGAGACAAACAGTGATTCAACTATTTCAAGAGGCAGCCTGGAAACAGCAAAGGTAAACCTCAGAAAGCAGACCAGTTAAATATTCATGCTCCAGGTACTTCTATAGTAAGAGTCAAGATCCAAAATTTTACTATTATAATTAGATTAGATGAATCTGTAGATAAACAAACGATTTATGAAATAATCAGACTGCAGACTGTGAGTGAGATCTAAGAGTTTACAGACAAGCTACCATACAAAGGTAAACATTTCAAAGTTCACTATCATCCAAGTATAATAGAAAACCAGGGAATTATATTTTACTTTTTCAAAAGTTCGATATTTCCAAAACTGCAATCTATTCTATCCAGATATATATTCCAGCTGCCAGATGTAATGACTCTGCATGCAGATACATCTGCCAAGTGATTTTTATGCCAGGTAAAGCTTTGGGAAATGTCTATTTCAAATGCTCCAGTTGCTGGTACAATGATAGGTACAATGATAGGTTTAACAGAAAACATTACTAATGCATTCGAAGACAACATCAGGAATACTCTCGTAGCCTTGGTAACAATAACAATTTTATCACCAGATAATATTCAGCACGTATCCACACATATCTCTACCTAAAACTATTTTTTTTCCTAATTGTGGTACTTGCTTTTCCATTAATGCACTGCAGGTCATAAAGTATCAAGAATTTATAGACATAGCTGAGTTGAAGATGTATCATCAGATCCTTTATATTAGCTGAAAAATTCAAACCTGTCTCTTTCTTGCGATATCAATGTTCAGGCTTTCTGCAAAGTCCAACAGAGGTTAGGGCATGGCTTTCTACTCAATTTCTGTTTTGAAAGTGAGACCTAGAGAATTAGGCTTAAACCCTTCACACCTCTTTCTGTGATCTACACACCAATTAAAAGAGTATAACCCAGCCCTGTGGGAGCTAGCTTTTCAACTCTTTTAACAGAATCTGAGAGTCCTCAATAGAAATTGAGAGAGAGGGGAAAAAAATTATAAAAGAAAAATGAGATCCTGCATTAGTCAGGCACACTAGACGAAAATTTTTCAACTCATGACAAGCAGGTGCATCTCATATTTTTCTAAAGGTTTTTGTCATTTCCCATTACAAAGGAATCAGATAAACAAATACATTTTTAGACCTTGGGATGATATAATTTACTCTTGCTTGATAAATATTTACAGTTAAAATAAATGTGGTTAATTTTGCATAAGTTCTTCTGTGCGTCACAACTGAGGCCCTCAGAGGCTGCAATCCTTTCTTCTCCAGACTCCAAAAAGAAACAACACAGATTGGGTTTTTTTGCTTACAAGAGTGTTTCTCTAGCTTTTCCATGTTCTTTATAGAACACATCTCTCTCCAGGAGATAACTATTTAGAACTTATGACTTAGCATTTAGAACTAATGACTCTTGACTTAATCAAAAACTCAACCCCTCCAGTAGCCACACACAAGCACCCCAATACTTCCAAAGTTCTCCAAGTCTGTGAAGTCTGAACAGTAGTATGTTTGTAAAGACTTACACTAACCTTTTGAGGCCAAAATAGCCATCCTAATTCACTTCAAGGAACAGACCAATTAAAAAGCTGACAAAAGTAATAGTTTCCAAGATAAGAGACATTACATTCACTCTGTAATCCTGCAGCTGAGTAAAAAAGTAGAGATCTCCTGAGATGCTGACATCTCAGCAAAAATTGCATTAAAAGATATTTTGCTTCAAGCTGGGATGTTTGTGCCTCAAAAATGTTCAAATCCTCCTATCTAAGTAATATGAGTCTTGCAATGAAACTTGTGCTGCTTCCCAAGAAGCTCCATACAACTAGTAACTTTTAAAATACTAGGAGGATGCAGAGAAGGCAGTCTTTGAGACATTTTTATCATGTTAGTCAGTACATACCTATATTTTTGTTTACTTGGCTTCTACATCTGCTAGAAAAAGCATTTTAAAAGTCCCTATAAACTGTTTGCATTTGTCCTGTGGGTGGTTTATCAAAATCTCAAATCTTAACACCACTGCATTCTAACACACATATCAATTGTATTTGGAAAGGTATGAACAAATCTTCGAATGTTACTTCCAAATTCTTCACTTTTTATCACCCCTAACTATTTTCCTACACATCAGTGGCATATTGCAGCTTGTCAATTTGGGAGAAAAAATGTGGAAAAAAAAATATTATGTCAGTTTGTCTCATTTCCTACACTGCTTCTGTTCCTCTTGGACAGACCTTTCTTACATTTCCTATATTTTAAATACTTTTACTAAGGCTGAAGACCCCTTTGCATTGTGAAGAATCTGAGTTTAAGTTTGAAATTAAATCTACAGAGAAGTGACACCCACCATGCAGCAAGGAAACTTTGCAAAATACACAAAATACTACAGCAAACTAGTATCTGTGTTAATCTTATTTCATTTCTAGTTTAAACCTTCACTTCGAATAAAATCACTGCAACAGACATATTGTTGAGCCCATGGATTTTTTTACATGTAAAGTTTTCCAACTTGCTATTGTACACAACTGATCACACGCAAGTTATCAGAAAGATTTGCTGAGCCTGATGCTTCCAAGCACTAGTAGCAATACTGATTTTCAGAGGCAATTTGGAGTAAAGAATTTTTGGTTTTCATAAAGTCAGATAAAGACAAGTAGTTTTGTTCTCTATTCTTATGTAATCATATCATCAAAAAAGGGCAGATACAAGCAAAGACCATCCAGAAATAACCAACAAGAATAGACTAAGCAAAGGGGTCTTGAATGAAAGAGATCATCCCTTAAAGAAAAGCTCAAGCAGTTTTCCAGAAGCTTTTTATGGAGGAAGATGCTATGGTTTAGCAATACAAGAAGAATTCCGATGAAGGAAAACTACTCAAAATTCTGCTTTTCATTATCAAAGGAAATCACTCATCCACAGATACTTTTGAAATCACTTTTTTTCATGTTGCAAAATAAATTACTGCTGCACTTTCAGATAAAGAATCACAGAATATTCCAAGTTGGAAGGGATCCACAAGGATCATAAAGTCCAGCCCCTGAAACCAATGAATAGACAACGAGGAGGGTTCTACATGAGTTGATCCTTGAATTAAACATTAATAGATATGAAAAATAAAAGGGGTCAAACTTCCAAGTCACTATTGCTGCTGGTGATTGGAAGAAAAGTTGAGCCTTTCTCCTTAAATTCCTTTCCCATTAATGCAAGAGCTAAGTGCAACTTTGCACCATGTTTCTTCACATCAAGTTTTTCCTCAAAAGCACCTTTTTAGTACCAAAACACGGCTATCAAGGCACAAAGAGCACAAGATGAAGGCACAGAGCACATACATATAGGAAAACAGATTTCAAAAATGCCAAGTAACAAAAAAAAGATAAAAATCTGGAATTTAAAACTCCCTGACAGAAGATACATGGGACGAACTCTTACAAGGTGACAATTTTTAAGGTAACAAGCAAATATTGTAAAATAACGAAATTTTATTCTTATTATTTAGGTAGAAGCTCCAGAAAATAACTTGAAGTTTAAAAACTAATACAGTGATGTGTAACTAGTTTTACGAATATCCTTAAAGACTGCAGAAAGGACTATACCTTTCCCATGTTTTTGGAAGCTGCTGATTTTGGCTGCCCATTTCCACTTTGAAAGGATTGTTTTTCAAGGTGCATTCCTCACAAATATCACAGAACAAGAACTTGTTGATAGGTTAGACCAAGGAGTCATGACTTCAAAGTCATCCCAATTGCAGCAACAACTGACATTGTATTACATAAAGAAAAAAGTCAAAAGTCCTCTTCTTTGAGGCATAGTTCACCTCAGAGCTCGAGTATCAGCAGTTGCCAAAGGAGGCTCCAGAAACCATCTGCGCTCCTCCAGAGTCTGTTCTGGCTAGGAGTGGAAGGTGATGCAGTATATTCACTACCTGTACCCCCTGCAACTTGAACAAGGAACATCTGCTGACACACAGAAGTTTTTAACTTTCTCACCAAGTTAGATTGCACATGAATGTCTGAACAGCCAAAAAACAAAAAAACACAGGGATGAGAAATATACATGAACCAGCAAATGCGTTATGTGTCAACCTAGTTTAAGGACTTGACACAAAAGTTGGACCTATAAAATCTTGAGTTGTGATCTTGGCACAACCAAATACATTTAACAGGTACATTTTGGTTTAAAAAGCTAAAGGAGTTTTGAAACTAGTTGTGCTCATATTCCAAGGAATTTTAGGATTACAGAACTTCCTAAAAACAGGTATGTTAAAACACATTGCCTTTCTTGATAAATTTATTGAAAGAAAGAGGAATCAAGACAAGCCATAACCAGCCCCATTTGTTGCACCACAATGAGTTTTTATACAGGAAAACCAATTCTTGAGAATTTTGATGCTATGGAACACACCATAACCTGTCAAATTGGTTTTTATGGAATTTTGTCTGTGAAGAATCAGAACCAAACTCAAACAGCTCTTACTGATCTAAAAGCTCAGCAGACAGAAGGTTTAAGTAGTACTTTGCAGGAATTATTACCACTTATTCTTCCTTCTGACCAAAAAAAAAAACCAAATAAAAAACAAAAACCCTTCACAATACATTTTATTAATAGAGCTTGAGGCACAAGTACTACACAGAGGCAAAGAAACAAAACACTGTTAGAGAAATTCTCCATGGTAGATTGAGAAATATTGAAAAACAAATATGTTTTATGCTAAAAATTATTATCGAGTGGGACTTACAGAGCCACTCAATAACTGTGCATGGAGCTTCCCTGGATGCTGACCATTTAAAATGTTAATCCTCCACATAACGAAATTCAATGGAAAAACATCCCAACTACAGAATTCCTAGTAACTCTCAATATAATGCCGTTATCTGCTACTGAAAGACATAATTTTTGTATTAAGAAAGAAGTCGTTGTTACTTATGAAGAGCGCAAAGAAAAGTCCTGCTTCCTGTAATACAGGAAAATGTTTTTTCTGTATAGTTTTTTCTTGGTGTTTGGTTGTTTGGGCTTTTTTTAAGATAAAGATAAGGTAGAACAATGCATCTTTTCGTGTCATGTAAACTCAGACAGCAAAGAACATTGCTTCAAGACATTTTCTTGAATTACTGTTTTCAGAGGTTTGTTTTACATTCAGTTATTTCTGTTCCAAACCAAGGTCACAGTGTTTGGTTAACCCAACTGAGCTAGGAGCTGCTTGCTCCTATGTTGCACAGATATCTCTAGACTGTCTCCTGCTCTCACCACAGGAGCCAGTTTCTACTCCACCATGTGTGGAACTCAACCAGCCAAGCACACAGAAGAATATGATTTTGGCTCAGCATTTGATCCACCAGTGCCAAATTAAGAATGAAAAACACATTTAAAAGGCAAGATAGCCAAATGAAAGTTGCATTATTCCTTCATCTATACCAATTTTCTCCCTTTTCCTTTCTATTATCAGAGAACCAGGATTAGCAAAGACCTCAGGAAAAAACTCAAATTTCATGTTTTAAGCAGAACTAATGAGCCTTTTTACAAATGTCTTGACAAGTCCCTATTTTGCATCACCTCACTCTTCAGATTGCACCCACTGGAGAGAATATGTTAACTGTTACAACCTAGGCAACTTCTTTTTTTCTTTTTTTTTCTTTTTTTTTTTTAACTCTTAGTAAACCTGAATAGATTTGATTTTCTCAAAACATTCACCTTCTCTGTTCAGAAAACAAAGTTTCGGTACCCCGTTTCACTGAAACGGCATTTGAGAATTGCAAAGTCTCCTCTCTTAGGGCAGCTGGTTTTTTCTGTATTTGACAACTAACGATCATTTACTTTCGGCTTCTGGCATCCGACATCACAGCAAGCTGGTCCAACATCTGGCTGCACCTGGAACGGGGAGCTCACACTCCCTTCCTGTGCCCTTAGCAAGGGCTGGCTATCACAGGGCTTGCCACTGAGCCACAGCATGCTACTAAAGAGACATAATATTTCTGAAAAGGAAAGGAGCTACTTGCTGGCTTCCTTTCCTGCACCAGGTCACGATGGGATGGGAGGAACATAAATTGTTTACCTGTAACACGGAACTGCAATTTCTGAGTACAGCTCTCTGGTACTCTGATGACCAAACCCTGTACATCATAACCCTCTTGTCGTGAAACGTAGTGTCAGAAGCCAAACCTCTGTAGACTTTTACTTATTTAGTTGTGTTTTGCAGCCTGGCACTCTGGAAGATTCATTGCGATTTCAAACTTATTTCCAGATATCACAAGGCACAGCCATGACCTGCAGCCACATTTTCTGCTTCCAGCAATGTCAGAGGAGCTACAGCCACCTGGCACATTCAGACATCCAGAGGTGCAGGACGT
The DNA here is from genome assembly GCA_013397895.1 of Origma solitaria. Taxonomy (NCBI): domain Eukaryota; kingdom Metazoa; phylum Chordata; class Aves; order Passeriformes; family Acanthizidae; genus Origma; species Origma solitaria. The sequence goes on from VZRL01004167.1 coordinate 1,904,675, forward strand.
GAAAATGCTGCAAAGATCTACAAGTTTCTGGAGAAAATAAGTCCTTAAAGTAAACAAAATAATGAATACCAGCTGCCAAAGAAAATTAAGTCACTGATTTGGGATTGCTTAAGTAATCCCTGCTCAGGAAAGCCTTTAAGCAGGTGCTTAATTTCCACATCAAGTTAAGCCCCATGTGTTAATTCTTTATACCCTTACATAAAGATCCCAAGCCCAAACTCCCACTTGTGTGTCAACAGAACATGAAAGGCTCTGCAAGAGTCCCGCGTCTATTGCAGGCTCAAAGTAAATGTTCTTTAATTACCATCAACACTACCTGTTTCATCTGCCCTTTGCAAGTGCTGCACTTAGTGGCTGCATCCCTCAGAATGGCTTGGCTCACTTCAATATTCTTTCAGACTACACAATGGAGAATTTCAAAAGATTGGATTTTAAGGGGAAAAATAAGTTTCAGAAGAGCCTGTAATCACACAAGCTAAAGGCTCACCAATAGTCAAAACGCATGAGCATTAAAGTCCCACAGCAGACATCCTTTCAAAAAGATAACATGAAAGGTTATGGTTTTCCGATATGATTAGTGTTTTAATAAAACTCTTCCTAGTTTCAAAATCTGTCCTTGTAACTGCACTCTTTTACTCAGATAATTTTTCATAAATTGATATTTAGTCAAAATTACTTGGTAGTGTACAGTATAAAGGGCCTAAGTAACAGGGAACCAAGCTAAAATATAATTAATTTCCCCATCTGAGAGAATGACCTTCATAATTCACTTCAGGCTTCACCTCCAGAGTTGTCATGGCTCATTTCCTCATTACCAAAATTAGATTTTAAAACACTACTGTCCTCCATAAAGTACACTTTGTGTCTGATTATGCAGAGAGAGAGAAAGAGAGAGAGAGCAGTACATAAAAAATTATTTGCACCACACAAATACCCAGTTGCCTCAAATGCAGACTGTTGTACTTAGTAAGAATACAGTGCCCAAAGAGCTAACAGATAATAACAAAACCAGCTCGCAAATGAAACAAAATATTTTTGAAAAGAGAATGAAGTGCAAGGAAGGCTCAAAGGGGAGAATTAAATTAAGAAATAAATTAATTAAAATTAATTAACTCTATTGAACTTTAGACAAGCACTGATATAGAGAGATACAGCGAATACGGATCTGTAAGGTGTCAGATCCATGTTTGCAAATAAACTGTATGGTGAAACAAGGACCTGGTGACTTTCACTTAATTCACAGAATTTAGCCAGGAGAAACTAAAGCAAAATCTCCAATTAACATTGTGAGAGGACTCAAGAGGACTCCACAGAGCAGCAAACAGCTGAATGCAGCAGTTCATCGCTTGGTATTTGCCACAACCTGCTGCAAGCTTGCAGGCTGTGAGGCCTGTCTGGGAATATACATGTCTTGTTGGACAGTAATGATTGACTGCTGTAGTGATTTCAATGGACATTGCTTCACAAAAAGATGAGAAGGAAACCCAGATAGGGTGTCTATTACTTATTTAAGGAGATTACTTTGGGGGACTGATAGCCCAGGGTGCTAGTTAAATAATTGGCATCTAGGAAGATGAAGCCTCTCTCATTTGCTTTGTCTCTATGCTTCTGTTTGTTAAAATACCCCCAAAACCTCCAGGCACAGTGGCTTTAAACGTTTAAACGTACTACTGATATTATTTAATCACATCACAATCTGCATAGCTCTCTTAAAAGTAAACCCCTAGCAGTGTGTCAGAGTACATTAACACAGCAGACTGAAGCTCCATGTTTAACGTATGAAAACACTTGTGAATTGCAAGTGGAAATACATCTACTGCAAAATCAGAAATGATCCAATCTAGATTTAATGTGTATGTACTGCAGAATAGCAGCCTGTCCAGTTATTCCTATAGGAATGTGATAAAATTCACTCTGCACCTCGCCGTCAAAAGGCATCACACTTATCCAGTTACTTACTCATTTATTTGATCCACTTTTTTAAAAGGGGTTAGAGGTTAATAGTCTCACAGTCATGTGCTTTTCAAGCAACAGTCTGGGAAAGAAATTATTTCAAGCCTATAAAAATTCCTGCTTGTCATTTGAAAGTGGAAACTCTGATAAAAAAATACCAAAATCTGCCATAAAAATCAAGTTGAGCCAAACTTTGGCAACTGACAATGGCAAATGGCATCAGTGTTAGGAAAATCCCTCCTGCTGTTTTCAAGTCATGAGAAAGCAGAAGGAGAAAAAAAAGACTACAGAAAGGTAGTACAGGTAATGCAAACTCTGAAAACCAAAGTGCTCAGTTTGATGTGTGGCCCTACGCAAAGACCTTCAGTCACAGCATTGCATTTGAATGCTGCAATGAAGCCAAGTGTAACGGGGGATGCTACTGGGTCTCCTGGTCACCTGAAGAAAAGTCGTTTCCATAGAAACACTAGTATTCTTGCCTTAAACCACAACAAAGACATGCAGCATTCATAAAGTATACATTCAGCAGGGTTTAGATACTCTGAGAGACAAAGTGGATAACAGCATCTAAAGGATGGCAGGATCTTGCCCTAGGCCTGCACTGTAGTGAGCCTCCTTCCTCCCCTCTTTGGCTCAACAATTTGGAAAGCCTACTGCAGAGAAGGCTCTTCAACCACCATATATCTATAGCTTGATTTCTCACATTGTTTAAACTATCCTGAAAAAAGCCATTCTTGATAAACCAATTTTTTGAAATTTTTTTTTTTAAATTTTATTTTATGTGGATTTAGAGAAATTTTTCAGAGCTGAATAGAAATGCTTTTTTTTTATCTTCAAGTATCTGAAAGTCTAGTGCAGCTTACAGCTGCCAATTTGCTTTCAAACTGGAAACAAAGATGATGGAAGTGGTCTTAGAGTCAAAGAAAACACTACTACAGAAAGAATTAGGAACTAGAAAACATTGGAGCTCAAAATCCAAAGGCTGGAGAATGATGGGGAAGTCTTGAAGTTACTGTATCTGCAAGGCCTTTCTGAGGATAAATCTGACCTCCTTTCACAGCCTGCAGTATGCTCTGAGTAGATTACTTCCAAGCAAAGAAAGGTCACAAAAGCTTTGAAATTGCTGCTGAAAATGTGTTAAATGTGCATCCTGCTCATCCTGAACTAAGCCTCTATTTCATGTCCCTTTTCTGGTTCCATCAGTGCTCACTCCTCCCTTCTCCCTGATCTTGTCCCATGCAACCACTGCCTTCCCAACTGTCAGGATGTTATCACCAGTGTAGGTAGATCTTTTTTCTTAAGCTGTCAACACTTGGAATCCCGTGGTACATTTATTCGAATTGGAGATCTGATTGATTTTGTGTGGTTAGAAAGATTTAAAGGAGAACAAAACCCGTGCAAGAGTAATAGGCTCCTCACCCAGCACTTTGAGAACAGTGCAAAGTGCTACAATTGCTGGTACATTATGAGAAAGCACAGGGGACAGATAATTCAAAAAATCTCCTACCATATTTTCCGAAGTGCTCATGATACAAACAATTTGCAATTGCAAATACTTCCAACAGTTTCTGATTTTACAAAGGAGTTTTATATCATTACTGAAACACTTCTCCTCCTCTTCTCCCTTGACTTTTTATGGCTCAAATCCTACTTGATTTTTTCCCCCTCAGTGTATTTTTTCACATCAAAATCCATTTTATTGGGAAATAAAAAGTAAATCGGAAATGAAATGGAGGAGCAGTGAACAAGTTCAACCCTGTAAAGGTTTAATCTCAAACTGAACATGTACTGGTTAATAAACAGCACAAGGAAGGCTGAGAAATACGGAGAAATCAGTGACACAAAGTGAAAGAAAGTTTAGCAGTCCATGAAATCTGTGGATTTAAACAGATTTCTACGGTGATCAGAGAAATGGGAAAGGACAATCTTATTACACTCATCTCGTCCCAAAGGCCAAAGCAGATGTATCCATCAGGTTGTAATTTCTGACCATAAAACTTTGCTTGAATAAAATCCTGCATGTGACCTTCATACATATTGCTGCCCTACAAACCTCTGTTACTCTACAGCTGAATCCCATTTAGTTATGACTCACTGCCTTATTTACTTCACTGATCACAATAAGCTTTCAAAAGCCATTACGAAGGCTTGAGTTGGTGTCTGTAAGCATACTCTGGTGACTACCCTGAATGACAAAAAGGTTGGGTTAGAAAAAAAAAGAAAAAGAAGCCACACATATATGTGATTGCAACGGGAAAATGTGTCCAACAAAGTTAATTTCAAACAGCATCAGTCAGATCTCTTTGTCACTTGTTATCGGTAATCTATAGAAGAAAATGTTGGATTACTATAGAGTTATTATTCAAGATAGGTAAAATGTGACATTGTCAAAAAAAGGAAGAAGAGGAGACAGGAGAAAAGAGTAAGATTAAAAAAACCCATCAGTACTAAATGAAAAGAAAATGTTTGCCACGAGGTTAAAACATTGCCAATGGATCTCCAAGGACGACACACATCTTTAGCCGAGCTCTGACTACCTTCCAGATGCTGTGGATGCCTCAAGCACTGCAAACTCCTGCAGAGTTTGCTCCATAACTCTCAGAGTGCAAGTGGAAATGGCAGCATGAGGGCTGTAGGAACTGTGCTGCCCAAGGACACATATCAGCATAAGCCAAAGTGTTACCTCTGGTTCAAGATACCAAAGCCACCCCTATCTTCCACTTGCCACAAAAATGCAAAGGCTATCACACATTTTATATCAGCCATTCAGCTACTCTATGGTCATATTAATGATAAATTAAGGATTGAAGGAAATAGCAGGCTCTGAACCATAAAATTAAAGCTTTAGTTATTAGTGTATTGAAGTAAGCACAAGCATAATAAAAGTAAGCAAAAGATAAGAGAACAGAGTGATTTTCTGACAAATGAGAAAAAGGTATTGTATTTATTTCAACAAAATTTCCCAGTGAAAGAGAAAACCGTCCATTTAAAAGAAATACAGAAACAAGACTTCTATTGTAAAAAAATTACAGTTTAAGTATATGTAGAACTCAAACACATTTGAAGGCCTGTCCCACCTGTATTTAAATACTGTTGTAAATTAGAGTCTCACAGGAGAAGAAGTAAAGATTATTGTAATATATATTAATAGCACTACTATGTATCTGGAGCATAATTCCTTGTTTCATAGTGCTAAATCACCGACTTGCTACCATGCAAAAACTGACTATTCCTACTTCTTTTGAAGTCTATATACAAAGGAAACTTAAGTTTCTGCTTTTCCTTTGTGGAACCCAACATGGGCACAGCATAAAAAAAGCCAATCACAATATTCTTCCTCTCTCAATCACTCAAATATTTTGAGACACTGCGCAGAAGAGTACTATTAATATTGGGGGGAGGGAGGGNGGAGGAAGGGAAGGAGGGAGGGAGGGAGGATAGGAGGATGGGAGGAAGAGAGGAAGGTTGGTTCCACAGGTGTCATTGTGACATATCTCAGGAACAGGGCTGCAGCTTCCACAAGAGCATGGCACGCACCACACTTGCTGTTGGCCCTTTCTGACAGAACACACACCGAAAGCAAGACTAATTTTCCTAACTTAAAGAATTTCACCTCCTGTTTCTGTGCACTAGAGCATGTCTATAAATCGTCCCTCAGGGCACTTCCAGTGATATTACGGGGCACGTCATTCACAGGTCTTCTAGGATTAAACCACTCAGCTTTGCTATAGTATCATCGCCCCAACCAGAGCTGTTAATGAGATGCCCTAAGGTACAAGTGGAAGACATTTAAGGGCACTGTAATAAGTTATGAAAACAGATTCAGAGGGAAGAACGCAGTACTTAACAGCTGGTAATCCTCTCAAATTATTTATCTTTACATCCCAAAATCATTATGAAGTGTCAATAATTTGGTTACATTGTTTGAGTGTTATTTGCTAATTTCACTAGTAAAGTAAAATAAAAGAAGTAGTACATGTGCTCCATTATTGCAGCATTATGAAAAATAACTCTGTACCTTTTGTCTTGTTTCATGAGGTGTTTGCTCATGATTTCTTGGTTTTTTGAAATTTACAATCCTATGCAAATTTTTATTCTTTTCTATTCACTGAAAAGGGCAGGTTTTAGACAAATTTAGACCAATTTTAAACTATTATGGATCTAATGCTTTAAATAAGCATTACACCAAGCATTAAAAGCTAGGGTTTTTAAAGGCTATTCTGTAGTTTATCCAGCAAGAAAAAGTCAAAACCTTTAAAAAAACTCAGATATTGTGACTTAAAACAAAGTAAACGTCGAACAGTTTATATAAAAAATAATTAAAACAAACAAATAGTAAATTAAATAAATAGTATCTTTTTGGAACACAGGTTCTGCCTGATAGGAGAGGCCACAGTACACCTCAGACTCAGTGTTGTTACGATTCCAAGGAAAGGGTCTTGCATGCACGAAAAAGGCAAGTTTGAGCATACTGAATGTAGCATATTGAGAAATACGAGATTTAGCCTTGTTCTAGTATTTCTTTTACAAATAAAAGACAGAAATAGCCTGAGTGTTTAAATGAACTTTTTTTCTAGTGTTTAATACAGTGCATTTTTTCTAAGCATTTGTCCAAGTTATAAACCATGTAATCCGTGGCAAAAGTTAGAGCGGTCCCTTTCCCTGCTACTAACCTTTATAAGAAATACAATTAAGAGCATGGGATGAATGATATAGAGATACAGAGAAAAGGAGAAAGGCAAGAAGCTGGTGCAAAGTAATTGAAATATTACACTGCAGCTTCTGCTTGTGTTCAGTTAAAATAAAACAAAATTAACTGTGGTAAAACATTTTAACAAGCAAAATTTCACTGATATGTATATGCAAAAGATTAAAACCTTTTTTCTTCACTTGGATTATTCCAAATGAAATACAGGGCACTTAAAAGATAGGGAATATGATATTTGTTAGGCACGTAGCCATGTATTTACAAGAAACAGGTTTTACTGGAAAATATTGAACTCATCAATAGTTATATTGATGGTCATATTTATGCTGAAGTCATAACAGACCTTTCACCCCCCAACAGATGATAATGAAATTTACGTCAAATCTGCTCCATTCACATTTCAAATGTTGACTACACTTTCAACAATGATACTTCCAACAATGGCAAACAGAACTTTTGCATAAAATAATTAAATATTGAAATACTGGGTCATTAACTCCTTTAAAATGTTCTACTTTACTAGACTCTACTATTTTCTCGAAGTTACAAATAAATACGGTACTTAAAATATAATTTTGCGAAATAGTTTGCAACTACTTGACCACAATGATACAGGAATTTCATTGCTAAATTCCAGTGTTAATCAATGCTAAGCACAGAGCACCAGCTAAACATTATCCATCCTGGATTAAAAAATACCAAAACCAAAAAACAACTTAAGTACCAACAATGTAGAAAGCATCTTAAAAAGGTTAAGCTCCCTTACTCGTTTACCCCTCTGAATTCTAAAAGTATTGGGTAGTTCCAGTTTCTATGTTAGCCTTTTCAGATTGAAAGAGATGGAATTGATTCTAATTGGAATACTTTCAAAATCACGTCTTTTTCTGCTTCAGCCCTATTAAGCACAGACTGCAATGCCTCTCATTACAGAAATATCTACTTGTAAAATTCAACACAACAAAAAAATTACTAAATTACCAAATTTCCAAAAATTAAGAATGTCACTGGTAAGAAAAACAAAATAAGCATTAAAGACAGTTTCCTTAGCATTGCCTTGTCAGTAGTCCATTTAAGCCAAACCCTTGACTTTGCAAATATTGGAGCAACTATTTGCATATTTCCCTTAAACCTCAAGTGTCAATACAGAACAAATGATGATATAGAAAATAATCAAAATTTAGTTTTGTTGTTAAGAAAAGGTTGATAATCTACCTGCAATAAATAAATTTGGCATCTCAGAGAGAAGTTAGTGTGCCAGAACAGCAAAGAAATAGCAAATGCTTAAACCCCAAATTTGAACCCATATTTCTAAAAACCTCTCCTAGCTGTCTTTCCAGAGAACTGCTCAGTCACACCAGTGATTTACTAATCCAGCTCAGAGGGATTTCAAATATTATTTTCTGTTATCATCCTGCCACTATCACAGTAGCCCAAAGCAATGTCGTCATCCCTTGTCCAATAATTATGGAATGACACAAAGGACAGGCTGAGAACAAAATCATATTGGACACAGGCAACTTTCTGAGTCATCAGGTTATCTCTAATCCCTCCTTTAAAATAAGTAGCTTTTTCAGGTGTGGGGGCTAAGAAGGTCATCCACACAACAACGTATGTTTCCAAAAAAAGTGCCATTAGTTTCGCGAAATTAAACCAAGAAGTAGCAGGAAGTAGTCACCATTTTGGCAGTGACTTCAAGAAGCCCAGAAAAGAGGAAAGATGTAGGCAAAATGTGTCTGACTTCTTTATCACATTTCAACAGCCTATAAATAAAAAATGGATAAACCTGACTTTATATAAGTCACTACAACCAACACAAACCAAAGAAGTGAAATCCAAAATTAAATGCAGTATTTGATATTTCACATAAAAAAGAAGCCAACAAAAATAACAAATTTCTGTAAAGCTAGGAAACCATGAGGGCAATATTTTGCACATCACTGCAGAAACAATAGCACAAAATCTCTTTAGTTGTCCTACCTTCTTGAACCGCCTGGAAAGGATTGTTGCCATCCACAAATGTCACTGAACATGTGATTTTCTCTGTTTGTAAGATTTCATCATTCTGGTTGAGATCAGCAACTGCCATTCGAAAAACTTCCTCATCTTTTTTGGCAGATTCATCAAAAATTGCCCCTGTGGAGAAAAAAAAAAGCAAAAATAAAAATCACATTGCACCTTTAACGTGCAGTATCTCAAAGTATTAATCATAAGCACTTAAGACATTTTTTGCTAGAACATCATCCCTTCCTCAGCAGCTCTCTTTAAACAGAGCCCAGAAGCTGCTTCACAAGACACAGAATTCTTACATTTCGACATAATCTATGACATAAACTGAAGGGAAGAATTGATTCCAACTCAAAACGTTGGGGAAAACTAGTGAGGCACAAAGCAAATTATCTGTATAAGAACATGGCCGTGAAATGAGAATTGAGTTTCTTGCAAAGGTGCCATTTAGTATATTGAATGACTACAGTGGGCTAGGATATACATTTAACATCATGTCTACTGACAATTAAAAAATATAAAGTTCAAACTAAGTGAGAATAAGCCTAAAATGGTAGCAGCACTGGGAAAAGGAGGTAGAATTGACAACCATGATCAATAGGTCAGTAGCCAATATAAATTATTTCAGGTGTAATACCTAAAGGATTTCTAAAACAACAACTCAAATTAACTGTCTGACTCTAGAAGTCGGTAAATTAAATTTAAATGGTTAATTAAAATAATTTCTGCTTTAGAAATCTCACAGAAAGTGAACATTCTGCCTATTTCTTCAAAACATTAAAGCAGAACGTTTTAAACGGTGAACCAATAAACTCAAGGGGAGCTGGCAGAGTGAAAGTTGGCAACTCTCATTTAACCAATTCTTCAGGTGTTTTGAAAAAGAACTCCAAGACTAAATCCAGGGCGTTTAAGCTTTTTTTCTCTAAACTATAGTGTCACTTTTAGCATCACTAATTTTCTATTATTTTACAATTGCTTCCTGTATGAACTATTTATTTGGAGATGGCTCCAATATAGTCCCATGTTATAGTCTTGTGATAAATGCTAGCTTGTTTAAAACCTGAAAATCAAGGCTATTGGATTTTCAAGCACCTTTAAAGCTTTCATTTCCAGGCAGTAGATTAAAAAGACAGAAGGGCTGGTTCAAAACCAGACTTTTGAAAACAGTGTTTATTTATTCTCGAGTGTCTGTTGTCAGCACAGAACTCACTAAGGCAGTGAAAGTGTCAAGGCAAGGACAACAGAAAAAGCTGATCACTAACGACTCGAGGTAAACACCTGCAATCAGGGCTGAAAAGAACTGAAAAAGATTCATTTAGAGGAAAAGGCTACTTTAAGATAAATAAACTTCATACACAGTGTATACTGTGTTTTTCCCACTGACCTCTGACACTCATCTCCCTGCCAGCACCACTCATCCTTCATGAGCATCATCTCTTTCTACAATCTGACCGCTTTGACATCAGCATTTTCCCTCCTGAAGCTCCTACCATCTGGAACAGCTGTTCTTTACCTCTCCACCTCATTCACCTGTCATCTCTGTGCAAATCTCAGCTGAAAACATTCATTTCTCCCCTTGCCCCCATTCCATTTTCCCTTGGTTTATTTAGCACCATAAAGCAAAGCTGCACATGGCCGAGAACACACTTGGTATGCAAGACGTTACAAACCATATTTTCTCCACAAAGACAGTTATTCATGGCATTTAAGGGGACAAAAAACTGTGTCCAAGGCATACCTTCAAATGTGTTTCTAACCTCAAGGAACTCAAACCAAACCCACACAGGCTTCATTTTGGGGTTACACCTGTACCGATGATAATGGCATAGCCCAGCAAACATTTGAAGGAAAAATTTTACACAGCTACTAAGTAACAAGGGTAAAATTAAGGGGAAGAAAAAATTGGAAAATAATCATGGTAATTAGTCAAATTCTATCCCTGTAGAATAATTCTGTCACAAATCCTATACTGTAAAGAAGTGAACATACACAGATTTCATGCACACACACAGGGCAGCTGTCGACTGTGTTGCAGAACAGCATGGCAAAATAAAGATCTTCCAGCCAACACTGCAGAGCACAGCTTCTTATTCAACAGATGGGAAATATCATCTTAACCCTGGCTTGGTCCCCAAGATAATCCAGGTCATTTATTAAGTAGAAGATAGAGCAAAGTCCCAGGTAATCAGGTTTCTTTTGCATGTGTCATCATGAAAATCCCCTTCAGCACCTTTGCCCTTCCACTGGGCAACAGAGGGCTACTGCCAAGGTAATCCTGAACTGGTGAATCCATCAAGGCTCTCAACATGTGAATCTTCTTGACAATCTTTTCTCTTTCATTCACGCACAGATATTCCTAATTTACTCCTGTGCTTTTTCTCCCATTTCTCAGCCTGAAACAAATCCTACCTCCGGCAGCACCTGAACATATAAGGGACTGGGGTTAGATCAACCTCCATGCTGTTTTCACAAATGCAGCTCTCACTTAATTCCTCCACTTCTTCTCTGACCGTGGCTTATTTTTTATGGCTCCATGTTTCACATGCAAATATCAAAATTTCTCCTATAACCAATACTGTATCTGACATTTTAAAGAAAATACCTCACAGAAACAATATTAGACATATTCTAGGTGTAGGAGAATCTCCATAGGTAAAACAAATAAATGTATCAATGAACTGCAAAGAAAAAGTTCTAAACATAGTTCCTATCTAAGCATCCAAGCAGAAATTAGATCATTTTCCTTCAGAAACTCAGGCCTTATTCATTAGAGTATCTAACTTCTCTACACAAAAAGCCTTTTAAGATATAATAAAGATTACATGGTTCCTTTCAGGAGATGGCAGTGCACAGCAGCACATGCATTACACTTCAAACGGTGATAAGAGAAATTTTATTACATAATTGATTCTCAAAATTTAATTTGTTATATAAAACTGAAAACCTAAAAACAAAAGAAAGCCAAGCCACAACTCCCCAGAATAATTTTTAAATTGTTACTATTCTCATATATAAAAGTTTACGTCCCTGTTTCAGCTCCATTTCATGTGTCTATATATCTCTCTATATTACAGAGGTGGATGGAAAGGATATAGTTTTTGCTTGCTTTCTAAAAGAAAAGGCAATGCAATGAAGAGATGGAAGGGATTGTTTGACTGTGTTAACACTGCTAGAATATTTTCTTTTCACTGTCATTTCAGGAATTATCCTGTAGTTGATAGGATTGATCTTTCTGATGTGAACGGTTTTATCAATTTTTTTACATATGCAACCTTTAACTAATGGTTAAGTTAAACCTTATGTATGAGGTACGATTTTCTTTTCTTGCCAAGGCCTGAAGTCTGAAGTTTTTACGTGTATTTTTTAAAATATGATCATTCAACCAAATCAAGCAACCCAAATGAACAAGTAAAGGATAGCAGACTTTTAAATTACTTCCATATTGAGAGTGAGTGAGACCTATACATTCTCTCTCATTTCTCATGTAGACCTGGAAATGAGAGAACTGGAATGACCACAAACTTACTCAGATTATGTGTTCAGAATGAACCCTTTTGGACATAAGAAAAATTGTTACAGAAAGTAATAAACAGCTGAGGAGGAAAATAAAAACAATTCTATAAATCCTATAAGACACTCACTCTAGCAAAATGATGCAACAACACCATTTAAAAAGGGACATATATTCAAAATTATACAAAAGTAATGCTGTTCATTTCTGTTCCATCCCCACTGCTCATCTCAGCTGGAAGTGGCCTCACACTAAACATGTCATTTCTAACTATGCTCAAGGAGCATTCCCATGATTGCATCAGGAGCCAACATGCTGACACAGCAACTACTCTGCACCAGTTTCCCCCTCCTGTTTTATTAGCGTGTCATTACTTTCAGCTTTATTTCAGAATCTGGATGAGGACAGCACAAACATAATTCTCTACTAGCTTTTTAAAAACCCTCAGCACATCAATAATGTCATGTGGTTTAGCAGAGAATTCTTTGCATTTAACTATCTCATCTGCACTTAGCTGTGCCATGCAAAATCTGTTAATTTAATATAGACTAAATCAGACAAATGCTCAATAAGTTCAGATACTGATAACATCATTAGAATGGCTTTTCAAAGACCCCTTGTCGTACTAACCCATACACACAAAAAACCCCATAATCTGAATTAGATATTATCAGCTGTTTCTAGAGTGATTTGAGCAGTCTTGTGGAATCAGTCCAGAAAACAAAAAATGTGAGAGAAATGCATCATTATTGCAAGGACAAAGAGAGAAGAGATTTAAACCATTGTTCATCTTTCTATCAACTAAGAAAGGACAAAGTCCACTGCTTGCAGTGTTCTCAAGTATTATAATTTTATTACATATGAAAGTATGACATTTCTGGACCTCAGTGCCCCATATTAGCCTCAGAAAATTAAGTATCTTATTTCAAAGAGGAGGAAGAGCACATGGATTAAATGCCATTGTGAATTGAGATCACAGTTCAATTTCAGCACGTGTTTGATTTTCACCTTCTAACATTGCCCACACACACCCCTCACCGATAAAAACCATATACACTTTGCCCAATAATTTACTAGTTCATTCCAGGAATGTTTGGAGAGAAAAGGAAGAAAATGAGAAAGTGTATACATGGGAACTTTTTGAGTGACTATCCCATGTTCTCAACAGCTACTGATTCTATTACAATTCTTTGTCCCACTGATATTGTCAACATGTTCCAGTGTCTGAATGCAATTCCACTGTATTTTCTCAACTGCTGCTATTGAGATATTATTCTGAATGAGAAACTTAACACAGCTGCTGGGAAAAGGATGGCCATGCCATTAATGCTCAGAACTGGAAGCTGAGAGTTTTGACTTTTCATGGCAAATCTCACCTGAAATGTCCTTCAGATTTATGAGTTCATTGGCACAGGTCCAGCTCCCCAATAGCAAATAAGGTTATGAGACATTAATTTCTAGAGGTCTAAGTAAGACTGGTATTTGAGAGCCTCAGATACATGGTAGAATAAAATGTCATGTTATTTCTAGGCCTCATGAATGTTTGTTTGGGAAAATTTGTATAAAATCCATTCATTTTTAACTATAGTGGCAAATGCCTGGCTATATTACACACTACCATGTCTGATATACTGAATATATGCACAAAGCTTTAGAAGGCAAATTATAAAGGCATCGTTGTCAACAAGAGGGTCTTGATGCATTATTGAGAGTGGCTGTGGAACTTAGGAAGTCACATACAGAGACCATGCCTTGTGCATGCAGCTCCCACTGTTATGGTATTTAGCATGCACTAACACAGCTGGACCCCAAATTTCATTGTGGCACATTTAGAGCTGCTGTTAACTTTCTCTGTTGACTGATGGGCAGTGGAATACGTACAATCACGTCTTGATTTTGTCAATGAAGGGAAAACAGCATGCTTTGCCTTTGTCTTTTAAGTTGGCTAAGTTTTAGAAACCCTTTAGAAACAGCACAGTAAGCTTAATTTTGTCTTTGCAGCATAAAGAGAGTTGAACTCCTCCACCTCCTGTATCAGGAGGGAGTTCCCAGCAGATGTATCCTCGGCCACCTTGCACGTCAGGCTGCAGATGCCAAGCACAGCACAGGGCTTGGCCGCTGAGCTCTCCAGTCCATGGGGACCACAGCTGGCTCACCCGGGGCCAGTGTGAGGCTTTAGCTCAGGGCACAGCCAATCCTTTACATCTGAAACTGTCAGCCACATGGGTCGGCTCCCCAGAGCCTCCCTACCCTGCACCCCAGGGATCTCAGCACCAGAGTGCATCTAGGTCAAGCTGAAATTTTTGAAAACACTACTTGTTTGTTCATTTTAATTTTTCAAGACTTTCACAGCTCCCATGATGATGTTAAAAGAGACAGCAGGGTAGGCTGAGGAGCACCTGCACCATCTCCTTCTGCACAGAATGTAATGTCTCCATGCCCATCAAACTGTAAAGGTAAGATTTAGCTTTCTGCTTTATATATCTCGTATTTTAACAAGCACACTAAAACCACTGGACAATACATTAGCACATATCTTCCACTATTTATCATCAGACATGTAAAAGAAATTTAAAACAATCAGCTGAGGATAATGTATTTGCCAACTCTAAATCTACACGTATGTATAGAAGTTCTATTTGTGACTTTCAGCAGTGCAGATGAGACCAGAAAAACTTCCCTGCAGTATCTGGACTACTACTGATGCACGACTGATCAACTAAGAGAAGCATCAGGCCTACTGTCATTTTTTAAATGGACTTTTGTAAAGGTCTGCTTCTGACAGAGAAGAGGGGATGTTTTTCCAGACCATGAGCAATGCACATTTCCCCTAAGATCAGTGGCACTGGGTGACTATATGTTATGTATGCCTACATACAGATTGCTGCTATCACCAGAATGCATTCCTTAAATAACAAGTGCATACATTTTTAATGTAATTTAAAAAAAAAAAAAATCAAAATTCTTAAATACAAGGTCCACACCTAATCAGAATATGTGGGGGAAAAAAACCAAAAACAAAACACCCCAAAACAAAACTCTCCACATTATTTTCTAGAGCAGCCACCCTCCCTGGGAATCTAATCATCTAGTTCTGCAGTTGGGTATATATATATAGATTGTACATTACTGGTATTAATTAGAGAAGCTACACTTTTATTTGAGCACAACAATTAAATCAGAGATTGAAGAGCTGGACTGGAGAATGAAAGTTTTCCCCATTCACACCCAAGTTTAGAAAACACTTTTTGAATGTACAAACCTAAATTTAGGTGTATGAATAATCTCTCTCAAGTCACACCTGGAAACAAGACTCTGCTGAGCTTCATACAGAGCTTCCAACTTTCTATGGCACCACTTACCCAAACCACTGCAAGACACCTCTGCTCACTCTGGGAGCTACACCATAAAAATGCTCAGTCCATTTCTGTTCCTTTTACAAGCACTTAACCCCATTCTCAGTGAGCTATATGACTGGAACATCATGTAAGTGATACAGCAACTCCTTCCCTTTCTTGCTTTTCATTTTCCAACTTTAAATATTTGAAACAGAGGAGAATGAGAAATTTTACAGGTGTTTCCATCCAGCAAATTGCTAGAAACAAAGTCTGTTTAAGTCAGAAAAGTTCAGTTATCATCTAAATACAGAAAAATCTCTCCATTCTTCTACCAAAACATGGATGCTTTTTAATGTCCCAAACTCACAGTAAAACAACTAATACAGTTCAGCTTTGCTTTGAAAACTGATTTTAAATTATTTGGCTTCAGGAAGGTATCCCACTGTACTACACCTTGTCCTTTTTGTTGTCTCTAGAGTATACCAACTAAGTTTTGGAAGTATTAAAGTGGCTTGACAGGTTGACAAAATAAATGAAGACTCCACTTTTTAAACTTCTCTGAACAGATTTACGTGCAACGAGAGCCAATGCTTCAAGTATTCCATTGGGTTTCTATAAATTATAAGGCAATATAGAATTTCTAGGCAAGGTGCAACACAAGCCTGAAGGTATAGAATCAATTGTCTTTGCATTTTCTTAATTTAATTTTAATGTGATTGGAGGCAGTCTGGGGTCAGTTCATCTGCACACAATAGGTGTTAGAGTTCTGTGGAGCTTAGGAAATTTTGAAAAACACTGCTCTGGCAGTTTGCAATACCAGAATGCACAATGGTTTTTTGGGTTTTTGTTTTGTTTTGGGTTTTTTTTCTGTTTAATTCTACAAAAACATTGTGGATACACATCAGCGTCATTAGGAATTATGTTCACATTTGGAATGAACAGACTCTAAGATCTTATCCTCCTTATTTACACTGTCAGGCACATATGCACAAGCACAAACTCCTTCCAATCACCACTGAATTATTTTAATCTCATCCTGACAGATATTTCTAATTGCTCTCAAGTTCTAAACCATCATTTTACACTTATATTTAATGTAGGAAATGGTACAGTTTGTCAAAATCATCCGCTGAGTCTTGTTAATCTTGTTTAAAAAACAGCTGGCATTTGCCACTCCTTTTTGTGATGTGTTATTGTTGGCTACAAAGAAAAAGAAATAGGAATACAGAGGGAGAGGAAGCAAAACATTGGGGTCCTACCAAGAAACGCACTTCATAGCATATCATGGATTGCGAGGGACCCACAAGGATCACCAAAGTTCAACTCCTGGCCCTGCACAGGCAAACCCCAAAAATCATACCATGTGACATCTGTTGTTTTTCTATGCAGCATATAATCAATGGCATCTTAAAAGGCAATTCTAGAAAATCTCCAGGTAAGTAATAAAGTCCCTTTTCAATTGCTTGACATTCTCATTAACTTAAGGAGACCTCAAGTAGAAAAGGAGTGTAAAAACTACTATATCAAAGAAATAACAATTGACATAGACCTTGTTTTTCTTTTTAAGGACTAACTAATTGATTGCACAAATTGCAGAGCCACAAAGAATTTATTCCTGCAGACTGAAAAGTACTGCACAAGCACCTGTTGCAGTATTGCAGACCTCTAACTACTTCAGTAAATGCAGCAGGGCACAATATTATCATCATATAAACAATACATTTTATGCACAATGTACCTCTCACAGTGTAAGAATTAAAATATCTTCTGTGCACTGTTCCACTATAAACTTGATGTGGTGATTAACTACAGTGATAATATCTTCACATTCATTATGCAACAAATGAGCTGATAATAATGAGAAGCTTTTCATGTTTTCTATCATATCCATAAACTATCAAGTTAGGGTCTAGCTGTGAAAAGCATCTGGTTTGGTAGATATACTTGCCATATTATTAATATCCCATACAGAAAATTAATGTGATGATCATAAATTTACTGAATAGTATCCACATTCTTGAAAAAAGAATATTTAAAAAACAATATATAGTGTATTTTATAGAATGTATTTTCAGAGCTTATTTAAATGCTGGTTTAGAATCAGAGCAAACACTACTTCAATGCACTATTTCACATTGGGCCCTACCTGTTAATGGAAGAACACCTTACAAAGTGTCAACAAGGATGACTGCATCCTAAAAACAAACCCCCAAACTGTTGTTAAGCATTTGTCATCGCCTACTGTCTTCCACTCTCATAATTGTTGCTCTGCCTCTACATACAATTCTGTTTTGTGATTTTTGAAAGACAAACTAATGCTTTAATTAATCAAAGGATGCAGACTGCTAGGTAGAGATGGAGAGAAGACTGCTGCCAAACAATTTCTTTGTGACAAGAGGCAGCTGCAGCACCTCACTCCTGTAGCAGCTGAACTCAGTGGAGAATGAGATTCCCAATATGCTGGAGATGTTGTTAATAGACAAACATATGACTGCGAACACACACACAGACGTGAAAGTGTAAAGATGAGAGTGTGAGATTTTTCTGGAGGGCATTTTTCTGTTTTTCCCTTTCTATTTCACTTGGAAATTTCACAAGCCTTTTGTTGCAAACAGTTTAATCATTTCATGGAGTACAGAAGCCTGGCTTACAACACTGAAATACAGGCGTTGACACTAAAGACTACTCGCTACTCGAGAGTATTAGAGGAATAAGAGACTATTTCTTGAGTACCACACAGTGTATAAATTCAGCCTCCTATTCACTCTAAAAAAATAAGGCAGAGGTGCTGAGTCATCACACCACAGACTCACAGATTGGTTTGGGTTAGAAGGGGCCTTTAGAGACCATGGGCAGGGACACTTTTCACTAGATCATGTTGCTAAAAACCCCATCCAGCCCAACCTCAAATATCTCCAATGACAGAGGAACCACAACTTCTCTGGGTATCACAGAGAAATACAGACAGATAACCTTTAACTATATTGCTTTTAAAAATCTACCTGATACAATGTGTAGTGATATGAATTCCATGGTTAAGAATTAAATAACACAGGGAAGAAAGCAATAATGAGCAACTGTTTTATGAGCCTGACTGAATATGCAAAGGCAGACTCTGAAATTAATCCTTTTCTTCAACAGCTTTTCTGTTCTGCTAGAGGAGAGACATTGAGCAAATCTACACACAAAGATGGTGTTTTATGGAATGGGAGCAACCAAACAAATTAGCCCATTTTCTTGCAAGACAAGACAGGACTGTCTTGTAGAGCACAATTTACATTCCAGTTGAAAATTAACATGTTTAACTTCTTTCACTCGTATTTCACAGAGAGTAACAAACCTGGAAGCAATCAGATTCCAATTTCAACACAAAAACCACATCCAAAATTGCCCCAAGAAATAGCCACTTTCCAAAAATGGTACTAATTACCCTGTTTCTACTGACATGGTTCTCATTTACTTCTCAGTACAGACTATCCTGAACTAGTGTTACTCTCCTTAATTTTAATTTTTTTTATCATTTTGGCAAAAGGACAACCCATGCAGTTGTGAAATTCTCTTTGCAAATATTCAGGACTATGGGCTCAAAGTGCCTTCACGATCAAGGATGTTGAATAATTAAATTCTTTGTCACTTTCTATAGAATATGGTGCCATATAATCTTTGTATTTCTTATTAAAGCTTGATAAAGTATTTTCTGCTTTCTCAACTCATCATTTACATGTGTGTATAAAAAATAGATTCTCAGAAAATATCTCTCAGATAAGCTGACAAAATTTTTATTTCAAAAATTTCACCCAATAAATTTTTGGAATATTGTTTCCATTTAGGAACAGGCAAAAGTAAGAAATACAGAGTAAGAAAAGGTTAATGTCATTCCACATGAAACACATTAGAATATGATCAAAAAGTCCTTCTTTAGATTTCTTCAACTCTACACTCCAATTTAACTTCATCCTTTGTTTTAATAATCCTACAGTTCTTCAGAAATATAAAGCTCTTTGAAAATATTAACACTGGCATATGAAATGCCTGTGAATTTGCATTTCCCAAAGCCTCACTGCAAGTCAATTAAAAGTCCAAGTTCCGCTAAAGAATAGTTTCCAGGGTGCAATAAATGTCTTTATGTTTGTTTTTTGGTTATTTTGTTTAAATCAAGGCAGAATTTCTGATTTTAAGACAAAAACTCTGAAGAATGAAGAGCAGATGTTTCTTCCATTGGCTTCTGTAATATCAACCTCCAGGTCCACAGTTGGAATAAATTTTAATCTCCCCAAGATCACAAATACTTTTGAGAAACTAGCCCTGGCATTAGATATTTTTAATGAGACCTGAAACTATGTGTTTAGTTTAAGTTATCACCTGTCAAGAACAACTTATAAAAAGCCATATTCAAGTGAATAATTACATTCCCATTTTAGAGATTAAGCAATATTAAGCAGATGTGCAGTGACTTGTTCAGACACTCCATAATTAGTTGCCTGTCAAAATTAGAAGAATCTAATAAAAACCTGATTATTCAAAGTGCCTATCTTTATTTCTATCACTTAACACATATAATCTTGGAACACTGATATTAAAATAACAGTAAGTATGCTATTATTATAGATCCCACTTTATCTGAAAATCTTATCAGAAAAGAGATTTGGGTTGCTTTTTTTGGTTGGAGAGTTTTAGGGGGGAAGGTCGTGGGTTTTGGTTTATATTCTTGGTTTGGATTTTTACTGGTTTTTTTCAACTGAAGTGGCTCTAAACTGAAGGTGACAAAAATATATTTAATACCTTTAAAACTATTCTAACTTGAACAGATTTGAAGTCAAGTAACTTAGGCAAAGGTTTTCTTTTAAATTTTAAGATCTCATTGAAACTGGGGAAAAAATACAAGCTGTAAAATAGGAAAAGAAAATTAAAGATAAAATTATACAGAAGAAAAAAAAAACATTCCCACAGAGGAAAAAAAAACCACAACATGACACAAAGAAAAAATTGTGTCATTAACCATATTCAAATTTATACATCCATTGTAGAGACTGGAACATGAATGAAAAGATTCCAGAAGTGATACTCAGGGAGGTATAAAAATTGTTCTTGTTGCTGCATGATGTCTACTGATCAACTTAAGTTTGTGAGGAGCCAGCCAAAGTGAAAGAGAAGCATTTTGGCCTCAGCTAGTTGTAGGCAACAGAACATTTTGAGAAAATTTTACCACAAAAGTGGTAAAACGAGAACAAGCAAAACTTCCACTATAATAATAAAAATATGTTTTCTCTTTAACAATATATTAATAAAATCTGAAATAATTTCAGCTACTAACTTTCTGGGAACCAAGATCAAGGTTTTGTTTTCCTCTAGGCAGTGGAACAGTACCTGAAGAAAAGTGCATTTTGTTTTCTGTCACACGTGATAAGCAACCAAGTAACAAATAAACAGGGAAACCCAGGAAAGAAGAACAACCTTCCTACTATTCTTGTAATCACTTCTAGTATCAGCAATTCCCCCAGCTCACTTGTTTAAGAAAAAAATATTTCTCATAATCGACTTCTGCAATTTTGAGAAAACAATCCCAATAGTCACTGTAATATGAACACTAAAGGAAATTAAGAAATTATTTTACAAAGCAGAAGGACATGTTATATTCAAACCTAGACTCTAAATTCTGCTCTCCTCTGCATTTAAATACTTCAGTAGATATATTTTATTCCATTTTTCAGTCACTTCTGCCTTAATCAAGTCCTTTTATGGTTTGGGAAGGGATGAAGAAACTTAGCTCACACTGACTTTGCCTACAGGCCTGTCACATGACTAGACATAAAGCTTTCAAATTTGTCTACAGATTTTGAATCTCATTATTATTTTATCACTTAATTATCACAGGATCATTTTACTTAGTTATTACTGTATTATTACCAATTAATACAGAATACTTTGAGTATATTGTGGCACATTTTATCTGGGAGAATGTGTAATTAATTTGTCAAATTACTGCAAAAGACTAAACCAGAATTCTACCTAATATAAATGCTTTTGCACCCACAACTCCTAGTACTCAAATTCCTAACCAGAGGTTAGTAAAAACACTGTAAAATTAAGCAGTGATAGAGGGATTTCCCAGCAGACTGTGCCAAACGCAACTTGTTTCTTAGAAGATTTTTTTTTAATCTCTCTCTTGTTGGCCTCTTTCCAAGCAAGAAGAGGATATCTAAATATTCCGTATTTAATAGTAATGGAAAAGGCATTTCTAGGAATTAGATCTCAGCTGCAGGCATGACTCCTGAGCCCTCATTTTTAAAAGCGAGTACAACTTTTCTGAGGTCATGATTTTCCATGCTAGATCATCACTGCGCAATAATTCACTCTTTATAACAAAGTGGAGCTAATGTAAGTTAAAATTGCTGAGAAAGAGGAAAACTGTATTGCCCAGGATTTGAGAATTGCTCTAACAATAGAGCATGCATACTTAACTGTCCCTTAATAAAGGATAATATTAGTTGAAGAAATGGGATCACAGCAAGCATTCACATCCACACGTCCTCTTCCCTATCCTCAGTTCCAGACAAAACATAACGCCAATCTGTACTCAGATATGCAGCTCTAAAACCAAATTGTAGGTAGCAATCCACATTTTCATGAACAAAAGTCTACTTCCTTGCACTTGAGGGAAAAAAATTTAAAACTTCAAAACCAGATAATATTCTACAAAGAAAAAGTATTATTCATCGGCTTGACAGGGCAACCAAGAGGTATTTCCCTGATTCTGGGATCTTAGAGGATTTTCTTTCAGTATTACCCTTTCAGCCTCTAGTCATCCCAGTGAAACATCTCCTGATGGTTCCTTTTAAAGGTTAAAGAAAAATAAGCCTTGTAAAGCATCTTACCATTCATACATAAGCATTTCAACTTTTCTCTCTTTTTTCTTTTTTTACACCCCACATACAGATAACATAATTTTCCTCTTTGGTCTTAGAAATAGAATGCCAAAAAAAGATTCCTTGAAGCGTAAGGTAAAATTTACATCAGACATCACCCTACCCACATTTCTCTTCCCATTCCTCCTTAACTTTCATGGGCTTTGTATCAATAAACTTTACAGCTGATATATTTATAGCACTGGTAAAGCTGTTTTACTGTCCAGAAAGTAATTCAAAGTACCAAGATGCTGCAATAGTGGCTGGGACATTTTCACGGGACATGGTTTAAACTCCTTAGAAGTAATAAAACCGAGCAGACATCTTGAGCGCTTTTTACAAGTTCGTTGGCAATATCCTGGAATACAAGAGGAAATATCAGGACCACCCCATTCCACTCTGTTTCATAAGTAAGGGTGTTCGCACCTCTACCTCCCTCCTGTAAAAGATTCAGAGCTGGATATCCCGTAGGACTTCCATACTATACTTCTCTGCTTTCCTCAACTCAGGAAAGAGCCACGTCTGAAAGTACACCTTTCTCATCAGCTATGCTTACTGAAGCCAGATGTACTCCGGCCGAAGTTTCCGCTTTCCTCTTTGGTTATCTCAGAAAAGACAAATAAAACACACAGATGCAGTCACTTCTGCATTTCTGATCTAAGACCCAGTAGAGCTCATACAAGTTTGGTGCCTGGGTAACTTCTTGACCTGTTCACTACGTAAGGCTGTTCCACCTTGTATAAACTGGCTTTGGAATAATTACCTGTCCTCAGAAGCTTTTAGTTTCTCTTCCTGCTTACCTCTCTGATTCTGAATATATACAGAAAACTGGGAAGATGACTGTTACGCAAGTTTGAACATGCATGGATTATCATATTTTGCTTTTCTAATTACTTTAAAAAAAAAAAATCTCGATACTTCTTTAAAAAGTGGAAGGGAAACCCCCTTTTCTAGCCATGCACGGTATATAAGTAAAAAAATCACTCTAAAAGGTCACATTGTTATATTTACAGTCTGCAATAAGCCATCCTGGAATATGAAATTCATGGAACCTTTGATTAAAAAATGAAAATGCATATAACAAGCTCACAGAAGGGGAACACTGTATAGAATTATCATCTCATGCATACACACCCTCTAAAAGAATGTGAAGAAGCAAAAGTACGTGGTTTCCCAAAGAGAAATGGCACACCACATATTTTAAGTCAAGAGAGAGCCTTCTAAAAGTGTAATAAAAATTGGTCAGGTAGAAGCCATTTGGGGTTTGTAAACTCTATCCTAGAACGTACCAGAATGCCAAGGCTAGCAAAGTAACTATTCTATTACAATTCTTCAGTGGTAGTATATATAGTCCATTATGTATGAATCTATTTCTCAAGCTTCGTTTTTCAGAGACTGTTATAGACTCAAAGGACAAAAATCCAAAAGTAAAAAAGCAGCACATCTCAAAAAGCCTTGTGAAGTCAGTTCTGCTTTTTTAAAGTAAACACTTATGTTAGTGAGTCATTATAAAACCTTAAGATTGACACCTAAGTTTCCACAAATAAAATCTTCCAACTTCCCCTTCCATATGACTGCACAAGAGTTTACCATATTACAAATATAGATTTGCATATTACTTGCCTTTTTTTTCACATATTTATTTTACATTAGGTTACTTTATTCTCAGAAATATGCAGAAGAGTTAGAGAGAATTCCAGAAAATTCATCCTTGAATGCTTACTAGGACTTGGGAAAAATTATATACAGTAAGATCATCAAATAATGATTAAGCAGCCATAAATCACTGTTTAAATGCAAAAGGGAAACTATTTTCTAATGAACTCCCATCAGGAGATTATTTTTTTCTAATAAACCAGCAGTAAATTGCTACCCATGCATCTTTTATCAAGAGCACCAGCATTTTGCAGTTGTGTTTCCAAAATATTTGAAGAATCAATTGCTATTTGCCACTGTACTCTCATTTAAGTAATAAATAAATAAATATGCCTTTGAAGTATCTCCTTGGCTGCTTTCAAAGCCTTTTTGCTATCAAATACTATGTTAAGGTTTTAGCAACCATATCAAAATCCTGGTATCAACTTCTTAAAGTAAAAGGTGAGAAGAACCAAGTTTGAATGCCTTGGTGTTTGCTCTGCTGCAAAGCATATAAGTACCAGATTACTTTCAGATACTGAAAATAGTATCTGTGTTTCAGAGTTTTTTAAAAATTATTACCATTTCAATGAAATAACAGCCTGTAAAGCTTTTTTTTTTTTAAGCAGCAAGCTGAAAAGCAATCATGATAATCACTGCAGAGAGGCTAACCTGCCTTTCACCTACTTACACTGTTTATGTACAGAAACAGTCTGGGTAGGGATATAATCAACTGCTTCTTTCAGAAAGTAGGACTAATTTTCAGAAAGATTATTTGTGGCACATTTCCTGAGAAAACTGAAAAACTCTGTGGGTTTCAGGAAGAGCTTGACACTTGCCCCACATTCTTCAATAGATTTTCAATGCACGCAGGACTGCTCAATATTTCTGCACAGCTCAAGCACATATCATCTTTAAAAAAACCCATTCAAAAACAGATTCCCACCAAGCACTGCAAACTCAGTGCTGGTTGGGCATGGAAATTAAACAGACAGAAAGGTTTTAATCAGCCATGGTGAACCAATGCTAAGAGCAGCTCTTATTCCAGGGAGCAACAACTCATCAGAAGATAAAAACAGAAACCCTTCATCAGGAATCCTCAGCTGTCCTTCAGTTTAGGTTACACTAAATGACCTGAATATATTTTTATGCATATATTTGAATATACAATGAGTATATTTTCTCGCAAATTCTACAAACAAGAAATTAATGTGAAAATAGAAGTTGTAGAAGATGAAGGTGAGGTTTTAAAAAAACATGCATGGATTTGCAATGGGGTTGGAGGCATTATCCAGACAACCTGAAGTGGCCACAGTCATTTTGCAAGGGGTTCACTTTTCACACGCAGTTTTCAAGCCATCCCTCTTGCCATATTAAAGGGCTTGGAAGGTCATCAAATACTGGCCTGAGATTGTACTTAAAGGAAAATATTGCACAAGGTTGCATGGCAGCTGCAAGGTAAACATGTTCTTGAATGCCAGCTGATCACGTGCCAACTTAGGACTCAATGTACTCGAGGTTATCTGAACCAGAAAAACAGCATTTATAGGATGCAGACTGTTTTTCTACATATTTCCAGCAGGCTCAAATAGCACAAGAGAAACGCTTCCCCAGCCAACAGACAGGAGGCTGATTTATGTAACTGGCCTTTCTCATGCATGCATATTATTCTTCAGCATCACAACTATTAAGTTACCAGATATTTAGAGCTACACACTAATGAAAAATCCATCAGAACCATCCCTTTGCAGCTAAAGAATATAGTGTCAAGGAAATTTCTCTATACATTGTGTGAGGAAGTGACACTTCCTGCAGCTTTGCTGCCTTAGAGAGGCTGGCACGCCAAGCACTGACAGGAGAATGAATAGAGCCAGTCATGCTAAACATGCATCCTATTGTTTTGGGCTGTGTCGGTCAGATCCACTGTCAACACATTTTCTGTTTCTCCCTCTGCCTCCCCCCACCACCATCTTTTGTTGCTGTTGCTGGCAACTTACAGTCATCCTACTTGATTCAAGAAGAATATGCTGCGAACAATTCTGCATCTGCGGGAGCTGGTCTTTTAAAGAAACACATGAATATTTACTTAATTATGCTTTTTTTCTCCAAAAGGGCTCCAAAAATAACCCCTTGGGAAGCAGGAAACCTTTTCCCCTTTTGAAATTAAACCAATCTCCAGGTAAAATTCACTTCATTCCCACCTCACTACAAGGATAAGAGTTTCAAAAGGTGGCCCTGGCTAGGGACACACCTCTAAAATGCACAGATGTGTGCTGCCATGCACACACATGTACATTTATATACACAGATGTGCATCTCTTCTTACTCCTTTACAATGATCAGAAGTTGAAGGGAGAAGTTTCCCTAAGTTTAATCATGCCTTTCTCAAAGACTGGCAGCTTGACCAGTCCTTTGATCCATAACAGCCTGAGCCAGCTCCATGTGGGCAGAAAGAGCTCATGATGAATTAGAAACCTCAACAGGGAACACAATAAGTTGGGATTCAAACATGGGCAAAGTCTGAATGCTCTTCAGGTATTTGAGGCAATTCCTATTCTACCTAATGTAAAACTGCAGTTTTTATACTTTTTTTTTAATAAACAAGTAACTCTTTAATCTAAAATAAAATGTTTTAAAACGAAATTAAATTTAATAAATGCTATTGAAAATTCTTTTATCTCTCATTGCAAAGAGATTTATAAATTATGAGGGGAAAGAAATTTTTTTTTAAAAAGTGTTATCATCTACGAAAATATTTTACTTGCAATATCACAAATGGGTACATTTCCTGAAAAAACACTGTCTAGGACCTTACTGTGGTCTGGAACTTTTCCAAATGTTTATCAGTAGGGGGGAAAACAAAAAAAAAAAAAAAAAAAAAAAAAGGGGGGGAA
>VZRL01004167.1:1931630-2052587 GCA_013397895.1 Origma solitaria
CCCCCCCCCGAAGGATTCTATCTTTGAATTTAGGGAGCCAGCACAGTGACTTGCAAGACCTTAAAAGCCGATGAAAAGCCAGAAGGAAGCCTTGGCTTTGTTTAATTTTCAAAAGACCTGGCAACCAGCCTTGAGTTTAAAGTACAATAATAAAATGTAGGCACACTGTAAAGTGGTTCCTCTCAGGTTTCCCCTTAGGGGAAGCAACACATTTGTCAGGATAGGGAATGCCATCTCCTGCCTTCCCTTGTGCCACAAACAGAACCTGCCTGAAGAGGTGCTTATACACAGGCACTATGAATGAAATCAAATGTTGATAAAAAGATAATTTGCCAGGGGTCTGGCCGACACATGTTTGAAGAAAGACTGAAACTACAACCTACAGGAAGAGGCTGTCAAAATAAAGGATGGCAGAAAGTCACCCTGCTAGACAAATAAAAAATAGATATCACAGTCTTTCCTATCAATCAAAAAAACTGCATCACATCACTCTTTTTAACCCTAAAGCTTCAGGAAAGAGAAGATAGGCTTCTAAGGATGCCTAGGTTACTGCAATGAGAGGGAATCAAACAGGAAATAAATGATGTTGGGAAGAATGGGATCAAAAGAGAAAAAAACAAGACAAAAACAGAGGACTATCAATCTGTTTCAGGAAATCTTGGTCAGCTACAAAAGCAGAAAACATTTTCTATGTTGCAAGATCTCTTAAAAGTGACAGGCAGAAGCTGAATAAACATCATTGCTTCACCAACGAGGAGGGAGGGAAGGCAATGGTCACTTAAGGTTGCAGGACTTAACTGGGTATCCCTGAGCAGCAGGGCTATTATGAATTAAGTGGATTTTTAGACTTTACTCTTGCTTCTCAACCTTATGCTTCTTCTGACAACACCACTGCAGTCTGACAGATTTACTAGATTATTTAATCCCATTTTACATCCCACTCTAGAAATCTATGAATACGGAGAAATGAAATGGCTTGCCAAAGCTGAGTTCTTTGACAGGTGTCTTGAGTAGTACTAAAAGATGGGACAGTGCATTCTGCACTGATCATGGCCCCGGAAAAAATATTAAATTTTAAAAACAAACCCCAAAACATGCCCAAACAAATAACCAAACCCCCATGTATTTTAAAGGTTTATTAATCAAAATACCCTGACATTTCTGGGTTAAATAATTTGCGGAGCTAGGAAATAAAAGAACAACTTCCCCTTGGCAACTTTTCACACTCACATGCTTCAACTTTAACTTGCTAACTGGGTTAACAGGACCAATTACAAAATACCACAATTTTCATCCTGTGGGAAGTGTCTTTGAAAGAAACTTGTTATGTGACATCAGACTACAACATAATAAAGTGTGGATCCTCTTAAAAGGTCTCCTTAATTTCTTCTTTAATCTTTTTTTCAGTCTTCTGTTCACTAATGCCTGGATCCTTCTTTGCATTTTCTCTTCTCACCTCCTAGCTTTCAGCCTTAGCTCTGATTTTTTTCTCTGCTCCATTTACCACACTATCTCCCATATATTCCTAACTTAATCTGCTAAGCTTTTGCATTCCCTTGCAGTCTCTCTCAGAAACATGTTTTTCAATCATACCTATAAGGCTTTTTGAACATAAATACAATGTTTAAATAAAAATAGGAAAAAAGTAACAAAGTAAGTCCAATCACTTCTACATGTTTTCCACTTTCCATCCCAAACATTCACTCTCAGTTACACCTTTAGAGTTACTTCTTTAAAACAAAGATATTTAAAAGAAGTTGGGACTTCAGTCTCCCTGGTTTCCAGATGTATAATTACCTATGTAGTTGAATATATATTTATTCTCCATTCCAAACCCTAATTGCTGGAGGACTCCTACATCCAATTTCTTGCAGCCGAAACAGAGCTAAGAAAGGGGAGAAGTAAATGGATATTATAAGACAGAAGTGCAAATGCTAAGAGAAAACTTTATTTTTATAAATCAATTCAAAAACCTACATCAGATTTAAAGCAACATAATTAAATTATAACTGGCAGCTTGCAAATAAGAAATAAGAACACAATAAGTCATTATTTCTATTTTGGCCCTATTTTTTGAAAGAGAAAACAGTATTTTTTCCAAAGGCTTCTGAAAATAGTCGATTTCCAATCTCACATAAATTGTATGAAGCCTGCACAGTTCTTCATGTACCTCTTTTTGGATACTACAGGATCTTGGGCTAAGTATCGTCCATCCATCACCACCAAAGTACTAAGGAAGAATTTGCTTTGACCTTACATTTGTCTAGCAACTCAAAGAAATCAGTAAATGTGTAAACGTCCATAATCCAAGGGAATGGGAATGAATCTATCAAAGTGAGAATTCAGAAAGTCAGGAAACCTCACCTTGGATTCATTTCTCGTGCATTTGCTTACTCTTATCGTTTAGTACCTAAAATCAGAAAAGCTTTAGCAGCACAGTTACCAATTTTCTTCTTTAGAATCGCACTAGGCTAGACTTGGCTCCATATATGAACCTCTAGTGATTGCAAACTTGCTATTTTATCAGGAGAAGATTTTTACCTGTAATAATTACTGTTATGACATTCAGCAGCACTGCTAATCTGATGTTACAGGTTAGTTCAATTATTTCAATATGAGGTATTAATAATTAAATTAGCTGTGAAGTTTTTTATATAAAGACTTAGTAATGTGCAGTAGAAGTTTTTACTTATTCTAGAAGGATTTATATGTAGCATTTTGCATCATTAAGCTCAGTGCACTTTAATTTAAATAGAAGTACTGCAGTAAGACTGAAATGAAACAGCCCCAAGTGCAACAGCAAAAATTTCTATCATTTCACAGTTACCCCATTATATCAGAGATGTCATTTTTCTGAGAACAATACAATATGCAATTACTATACGCACTGAAGAGCATCTGGAAACTAAAAATCGACCTATGCCTGTGTAAAGACCCCCATTAGCTTCACTGGGCATTGAATCAGGCTGTTGCTGCAGATCAGTCAATGTAATTCTCCTCGATGTGTCAGACGTTAATGAAGTTAACATGGCAAAGAACAGCACACAGCAAACAGCTGCTGACAAAATTGCCCAAAGCTCTCACCTACCACTGAAGCCTGCCCATCAGGCACCACTTCATAACCTTCTGAAAAGCTTTCAGACTCCAGACAACATTCTGTTGCTGTCATTACAAACATACTCGTTGACTTTCCTCAATCCATTAAAGGTTAGTACTCACAGATATTCCTGGCTACCAAGAGGCAGTATTCTGGCACTACTGTACCAATATTGATTCCGAGTGGGAAGTGTTCCGCCCAAGTTCGTGAAGATTCAGTCTCTGCTTTCCACAGAATCAAAGTCACAAGAGGACACATTTTCACCACATTCTTAATCCTCCAGCATACAAAAGAGATTAAAAATTGACATCTTTCTATCCTCCTGGGGGACAAGCTGCTCTGATAGAATTTATGTCATCAGCTTGGATGACCTGACTTGTGCAAATTCCACCTCTACTCATTTGTGAGAAAATCATTATGTTGAAAAATCCTAGATGCATCACTAACTTTACAGAAGTCAATTTGCTTTTGAAGACAAGCTTTTAGATTCCTAACTCAATGGCTGCTAATTCTAGTGAAAGCTGAGCAATATCAACCTTTGTAATCAAGAACCTAAATCTTACGGTTTTCTGATAGTGTACTGACACATGTGTGAATTAATAGCAAGTCAGCCAGCCTATATCCTCAGTACAGGGTACCAAGTCAGAATAAACACCTTCCAAGACAGATTAACCCAAATGAAATCAGGCATAAGGCCTGTAGGATTCACATTATCTCATTTGATACCAAACAACCTCTGAAGCATTGCACCACAGCATCTAGAAACTTCTTGCATTTTCCTTTACAAAACACCTTCATCATTTACACCAGTAAATATGTTTACTGTTGTTTTCCAAAATCCCTCAGGCTTGGAACCTAAAACCCTTCCCTTGTTCTGGCCCATGTGTGACAGGTGTGAAAAGATTTTTATTTCCTAATAGGAATGGATAACATGTACATGGTCTTACTAAAACCAGTATTGCTCTGATTTCTCAAGTGAGGCACACACTAGTACACTAGTACTTCTTAGAAACCATTTGAGATATGCTCCGTTCACCTTTGCCGAGTGAGATTCTGGGTACTCAGCACCTCTAACCATCGGATCAATACTGCATGCCAAACAGTTTCTCTGTCTAAGGCTCCTCTGAGCGGGCACACTCAAGAGAGTTGAGATCAACATAAGTAATTCTAGTGTCAAAGATTTCTTGCAGAGTATACTTTTCAGAAACTTTGTTTTTCTACACAGATCTGCCAGTAAGGACTGAATTACAAACATTTAATCTCTTTCATTTGATTTAGGCTCATTTTTCACTCTCTCCTTCCTTTGATTTACCTTATCTCTGTTTCCAGACAGGACTGAGTAGCTACAACATATGTATTTCTGTTCCACAGCACTGCAAGCTCACCGCTGCTTTGATTCCCCTAAGTCAGGTCTTCTAAGACAGATTCTGAGGAATACCACTGCAGTGTTAGATTCTTTTAGGCTTTTGTTTCTATCCTTTTTGCATCATTGTCTAGAGTAGGTTTGGCAATATTTAGACCATCTCATGCATCTCTTACTTAAAAACTTACTTTGTTATATACAGGAAACACAGAAGATCTGAAACAAAACAGCAGCTCTTCTGAGAGCAAGACCCTGGGTTAAAAACGTTACTGAACATCAAGAGTAAAGCACCATAGCATCTTTCAGGAACTTTTTCTTGCCTGAGAAACACAGAGTCTAATGATTGCACGTTCTGTTCTCTGCATCAGTAGGTCATAGAATGGTTTCAATGAACTGAGAACAAGGATTCTCTGCTCAGAAGAATGAGAAGTCAAGGCTACAGACACAGACACCCACCAGCTCCAGAAAAGGGCTCACAGATTAGGAGAGCACATAGGTGAGGGAAATTAGCCAGGAGTCAATTTGGAAATTTAGAGAGAATATATTCTACAATCATTCAAACCAGTCAAGCATATGGAACAAGTATAAGCAAGAAACTGGCAAGTTTCTGATGGTATCCCCTTCTCCAGTGGGGGAAGGTTTCTGCTGGAACCCTTCCTGGCATCTATATGGCTGTCATCACCATCAGTTTCTTATCTAAATTGTTGAAACATCTTTCAATTGGTTGGATTCTGTAGAAAACACTAACTCTCATATTTTAGGGTTTTTTTCTTTACTCTAAATGAAATCCAACCTGTTGCTGACTGTAGTTTACCAAGCCTCCAATGACTCAGACAGTGAATTGCTCTGGGTTAAAAATATATTGCTGTTCTTGCTGTAAAACTATTTTCCCTTTGTATGGAAAAGAATGAGACAGACACTTGCAAGGTGCAATAAGGCACGCAAGTACAACTTCAACTGACGCAGTACACCACTGTCTATTCAGTAAATCCTAAAGATGTTTTGGGATTCTGAGACTGCAGAGTCTAAATTACTGGGCTTGCCTTCCAGCTCCAGAAATAAAGGCTCATGTTTCCAGACTAAGGGGACCACAGTTCTGTCTTTTCAGAAGTCCAGTTCAAGGAACATTTTAACAGTTTGAATATAAATTAAAATTTAGTCACAGTCACTAATTCACAAACACACTGTCGTGAAAAGATTTCCTTCAGTTAAAATAGGATAATATTCAACACACTACATCACCTCATTTTTTTTCTCTATCAGTATTTTTAGATACAGTTATGCTTTTATTCCTTCCATTAACTTTCTGAATCACGTATATAGATCCTTATGCAGAAATTGCTACACCTCTCTTTTGAGTTAGGAATCCAGCTTTCATTTTCTTTGGTATATTACTATTTTAAACAACACAGCAAGAGATAAAATACATGAAATTACATTTGTAAAAACACAACAAAATTGGCATGGTGACCCATAATCAGATGGAGTTTCTGAAACCACTGTGAAATAGATCTTTTTGAAAATGACAAGATTTTCAGCTGTCAACATCCCTTTAAAGTACTACTTTCCATGTGTGTTTATAAACAACTTTTATAAAAGCACAAAGAAAGAATTATACATCGTAAATTAATGCCATAGTAAACTTCAAAGGGGAGTCACATTTAAAAGAAAAAAACCCAAAAGTGACAGAGCACACATAATCAGTCATTCAACCCCAATAATGAAAAACGGTGAATGCTTACATATTGCTACTTTCATCAGTCCAGCAGACTGCATAATTTATGTCCAAGACAGGACAAGCTTTGCCACACTGATGAATGTATTTTTTTTTTTACATGCTTCAGAGAAAGTAATTTTCTCAGACTATATAATCCTCCATTCCCATTTTAGCAGTATAAAAAATTAAAATAAAGACAGAATTAGTCTACTATGCTAAGTACTCAAGGATCTTAAACTATAACTTATGTAATCACCTAGAATATATTGTTTACTTAAATCCAAGTAAAAATGAAAAGCGCAAACTGATGTCAATTATTTAGGTGTGAAAGATTTTTCCTTTGAATTCAGTTGCTTATACTGGTTCTGCATAATAAACTGAAAATAAGACAATCAGATTCTACTGTTCTTCAACCACATTAAATTTATTATGACTATATTTTCCTACAGAATATTTCTAAAATATCAAGTTATTATCAACTGCTTACAATAAAGTGAGTACCTCATGATCTCTAATCATACAGTATTTCAGCTTCCATTGGAAAAAATAAAATAAACCTAAACAAGAGCAACAACAAATGCAGCCAGAAGACTTGCATTTCACATCCAGACATTCACCAAACCACAGTACTTCAGGACGGCTCTCTCACTGATTACGAGGTTTCCCTACAGATTAGAGCATGGAAAAATCACAGCATTTCCATTTTCTCTAATAGCCTTTATCAGCAAAGTAAAGAGGCCTTTATAAATAAGTTAACTGTATTGTTGCATCATGGGTCTTTGCCACTAAAATATGATTCAGGCAGGAGTAAAGCAAATACCTGCTACTGCCAAATACAGAATACCAGCACAAAACTCAGCTAATGTTCCTTCGTACATTGCAGAATGCATGTAAACTCTAGGAGGGGAAAACTGCAGGATTCACTCAAATATAATTAGTAGTTCAAAAGTGTCTCTACGTCAACAAAAAGGAAGCTTATAGAAAAACCTTATAGGAAAGGGTTTAGAAAATTCAGTTCAAAATGTAATGAGGATGTGGTTTTGTTCACCTTACAGCCCAAATGAATGTGCAAATCCTCGTCATAACATACAAAAACAATTTAAGAACGGCTATGACTGGGCTTCCAGATCATGGTGGTCTCCCTAGAAATATTCCTACATATGCTTCAGTAGAAATCCAAGGTCAGAATGTTGGTATCATATTGAAAAAGCAAAGCAAACAATCAGGCCAGCACAGAAGTGAAAAGTTTGGAATTAGCACATCAGAAAAAATTCCATCGTGGGTAAAATGCAGACAGGAACAATGCAAAGATCTCAGGCCTGGTGAGGCAGATTTGGGTAACCTCTCTGAACAATTCCCACCATTGGGCAAACTGCAGGAAAGGAAGCAAGTCCTTACATGCATACAATCCCAAGTTATGGGAATGGCACATATCTCGTGGACACTTGGGACTTGAACTGTATCAAAGTGGTATCTCCAGAAGAACACACTGGGGACCCTCACCACTGAGACCGAAACAAGGGCCATCAGGACACTGCAGGGACCCATGTGATAGCGGCTATCTTTCTACTTAATTTGGCTCTCTCTCTCTTCTCCCTCACCCTCCTCCTCCCTAACCTTTACATTTACTGTTGCATAAAATCCATACTATTGACTTTAGCACATAGTCTCATTTGCACCTTAATTGGGGCAGAGGCATCTTTTAATAATCAGACCCTAACTGTATTTGGTGTCAGAAGTGGGATCAGAACAAATTATCTGCATGTATTTAATGCCTATCTTATTAACTGAGTTCACATAAATTAAAAGCCTCAGTTGTGAGGATATACACCATAAAGCAAAGATGGCTGTATCCTATCTAAACGTATATGGTTTTGTGATTAGAATGTCTAACTGGCATTTAATATTACTACAGTGAATCCTTACCTGCAAAGCTCTAAACTACAGTTTACAGTCTTAGGCAGCAAGACAAACATCTGTTGCCTGAACAGCAAGCAAAATTTGGTCTTGATGTCTGAATGTTACTTCCTAACTAGAAATAAATGATCCAAAAGGAAAAGTAAAAAAATTAGAACTTAGCTCTTCTTTGCATAAAAATTCTTCTATAGATCTGCATTAATGCAGCATGAACATAGTAAAAATCTTAGCCTTTGGCTGTTTTTTGTGGGATTGTTCAAAAAAAACCAACAGGGTAATAACTCCTTGTAGCATTGGACTCCTAAAAGACCAGAGCTGTCCATGAGGACTAGGAATAGTAAAATGTTTTTTTCTACTGTTTAGAGATAAGCCATGGCCCTCATGCTTGCTTCCCAATCCAAAGGATGGTGCTTGCCCTTGTCATAATTAGAATTGTAGAGCTCAAAGTCCATTTCCTAATTTAGCTGACTCCCCGATGTTCTACAGTTTTCATGGATATAAGGAAGAGTATTGGGAGAAAACAAAAATCATATTACATAGTACACTGAAGTTTGCAGGTGAGGCAAGTTGCTTATTTATGAAGAATCATTACCATGGCTGGGCACCAGTATATTATAATAACAATAATAAATTTAAAAATGCAGATTCCTTTCACACAGGAAAAAGGTGCTGTTGTTGAGTGCCGAAAACCTTAAAACACCAGATGATGACACCCTTTGTACTACCACAGAAAGAAATAAGTCAGAGTTATTACTGCGATCTATTTTCTTAGTTCCTTCAGCAAAATGTCAGCAAACTGACTCAAATGACAGAGACAGTTGCTAAACCTTTCTTCAAGGAGTAGTTCAAGGAGTCAGTGTGAAACAAACAAGACCATTGTGTTTTCTATACTGATACACCTTCCTTTGCTATTGTACAGTTTGGGTTTTTTTTTCTCTTATGTATTGACTTGAGTGTTTTTGTGCAGGGGGTATTTATTTCTCTCCTAGTCATTTTCAGTATGGCCACACTGAAAGGCTAAATTTTAGGTTGAGAAAAACTGTGCAAAAGTATTTTTTGAAAGCTCTCAGAAACAAACAGAAGACATAAAATAGCATCTTTATAGAGCTGTGCCTTGAAGCTCATTTCTTTCTGATGCCAACACAGTTGGTAGATGATCTGCTATTCTCCTGTAAGAGTGAACAGGGAAACAAAATTTTCTGGAAGACCATGACAAACATTTGAAAAAGCCAGAAAGCCTGTAACTGTTCCAGGGCTGATGTGAAACTCCTGCAGCTGGTAGTGTTAAGGAAACTTCCCTGTCTGACCATCGAGGAGCCCCCTCTGGCAGCCACTCTGCCACCACCTGAGCTGGGTCCAAGGCCCCTTCACAGCTACACACCCCACTTTCTCACCAGGTTTCCCAGAGCACAGTACCAGATATCCAGACCCTTAAAATAATTAAGTTATCACACCATGACTAAATAACAAAATAATAGCTTGAGCTGGTGCCCCTGAGGCGTCCTGAACAAAGGAGCCCCTAGACTTTTATAGGCTCACAGTCTAAGTGTGGGAAAGTCTGGAGTCACCAGCTCCTGCTGTGTCCCTGAGTGTCTGTCCCCTGGCTGGGCCACAGGTCCCAGGGCCCTTTGCTTGAAAAGGCTCAGCACTTCATGGCTTCTTGCTGGGGCTCAGGCTCCTGCCCCCAGAGCTGAACCTGCAGCTGCACCCCGAGCTACCTGCGCTGAACGGATTCCTCCATATGCAGAGCAACGCAGAAGAGGGACATACAAGGACAGTGGCACCTGCAGCTGCCACACCTGGGAGACAAGTTTGGGTTTGTCTGGATCCAAATATGAACAGCATTAATATCTCCTCCAGCAGTCACACAGGCACTACTGAAGGGAGCCTGGCTTCTGCCAAAAGGTTTTACAGCAGCCATGTGCCCACCTCAATTCCCCAGGTGCTCTTTTCATGACAAGAAGCCAGCAGGGAGCTAACATAACATCCAGAGTCTGACAGTGAAGCACTCTGCCTTCCTGCAAGCCAAAACACAAGTGCTCAATGACTTTTAATGACACTGGCTGAACATTAACCTGGAAACACAATAAATTTTGACATGGGAAACAGTGACATACAAACACTGTCATAGGCTCTGATTAGCTTAAGTTGTATCGATAGTACTCTCCTGCTGCGTCTCAAAGTATTTCAAAAGAACATGTTTTCCCCTAACAGCGCCAGTACTGCAGATTTAATGCCTTTGTTTGGGCAATGATCAGTCAAAAAAACCTCTGAAGCCCAGGATAAAAATTCTGTTTAAGACAGAGCTAAAGACCTGATTATGGAGCTGGATCCTTCACATCTCTTGAGAACATGATATTCTCTACTGATTACCTCAAAATTATTTTTGCCTGTCATTTACTCTTTTCTTCCAACTTGAACGGACAAGAAATACTAAAATAAGAACTTTTTCAATGAATACAAATAATAAAAATCTGATTCTTTTCCACTCTGTCTTTAAGAACTCTGGGGGCCAAGTCTGCTTAGTGCAGTTCGAACCTTGATGCTACTGGCAAGCTGAAAAAATCCCTTGGAAAAGATCTGCCCATTTTTTTATATGGATGTCTGAGTGAGTAATACACAGAAGTAGGAAGTAGTAAGTTAATTATATCTTTCTATATTTTAAAGTGAGTCAATAATTAGTGTCTCTGGAAAGACATGGGCCTCAAAAAAATCCTGTAGTACACTTTTTTCCCCTCAGACAAATAGGCATTGAAAATCTTGTAAGAATTATGTCTTCAGAACTATGAAGTAGTAATATATGATTTAATAAGCAGGATTTTTTTTTCAGTTTTTTAAAAAATACTCTGTTTTGGTGAATACATTTAACTCAGACATCTGGCAGAGCAGTTGGAAGGAAATCCTTGTGATTAAGGGCCAAAGGAGATATGAGCACTGGGAAGATATCCAGCAAAAGAGCTGATAAAAATGGTAGGAAAAAAGAAATTAAAAAATAATCTACACCATCTAGGCTTACAGTGTAAAGACAAAGAATCGAGAAGAAAAAATAATGTGGCATAGAAATTCTACATTCCCTTCCTTTTGTTTCAAGTTATTTTTACATCTTTCAGTCTCGCCTTCTGATTTTTTTTTTTTTCTCCAAACCATTTTTATCACTGTCTTTGGATTCAGATCAGGTTTAATGCCATGACAGGACAGTGCAGCCCTAAGGACACAGTAATACATGGTAACACACTTTTCCTTTCCCTTCGAAAGAATGGCAGGAAACAAAACTGGCTCAGCCTTTAAGTGTTTTACTACATGCATCGCTCTGGGGTTGTGTGCCTCCTAGGATGAGCTGTTAAAAGCAAGTAGTCTCTGCTCTTATATCTGTATTCCATTAAGGCATTTAGTGCTGTCAGAAATTAAATTCAGAGTCAACAGTCAAACACACTGTATGTAAATGTGAACCTGAACTCTTCAACCCAGCTGTATTTCAGACCATGAAAAAGATACTGCAGCAACTTAGTTTAATTACTCTTAGAAAAACCTCATGATTATCCCTTGTTCCATTTCATTCTTAGTTACTACTATTAATAATACAAAAAATAATGAAAAGAAAAACCAAATAGCTGTAAGAAAGCAGCAGGGAACTGCTTTTAACTGCTCACTCCCACAGTTGTATTTCATCTTCCAGAGCTGTCTTTAAAACACTTTGACAGCTCAGTTCTAGACTTGATAAGCTTCTAGGAGCTAACTGTTCAACTCATCCCAAAGATTTCAAACTGCTCATTAAAACAAGATGGCTATGGGCAACAATAAAACTAAAAGAATGTGCTACAATCTGGTTGCTTGAGGGAAACCAAGATATCTTTGAGAAACTCAAATCCACTCAGGCTTGAGAAAGAAAACAGAACAAATTATCTTCAGGAAGGACTTTCTCAAGTTTTTGTTCCTCCATCCCATACTTCTTACTGTATTTTCTTTCCATATTTTCTTCTATTTAAATTAGAAGGAAAGGACTCAGAGCAGCAACTACTTGCATCTAGCAGAATCCGATCAGTCGTGTTTTATAAGGGGGCTTTGGAAACCTGTCCCAGATGTCATCCTGCCTATATTTACCATGTTGGAAAGCTCATATTTGACTTGATCTGTATTTCTGTTCTGAAAGTAAAACAGCACAGAGTAGAGGTAGAAAGGAACTGTTTTTACAATTTGTCAGGTTTGTTTTATTTTCATTACTAATATCCCATGTTTTAGAGGAGCCCTCCTTTTTTTCTTAAATGTACAGAACTTCTTCCTGTAAAAAAATAATTAATACAACATACACATATATTTATATACGCTGATATAATGATGACCAAAATCTTTATCTGGGCAGAGGCAGAGGCTGGATATATGAGAAGGAAAATAAAGAACCAAGCTACATGTCAGTCAACAATTCCAACAGAATTCAACCAACGGACCAGGCTTAACTGAGAGGTTTTGCCCACAATGCAATAGACAATCACAGGATCAAAAAGACACAGCACTTGCTTGGAGTTTTGAGGCCTGGATATGCTTGAAGGCCCTGATGCATGAAAAAGAACTTCCTCTGCACTTAAATTAGCTCAGACATCTCTCTCCTCTCAACAC
Organism: Origma solitaria; assembly: GCA_013397895.1. Taxonomy (NCBI): domain Eukaryota; kingdom Metazoa; phylum Chordata; class Aves; order Passeriformes; family Acanthizidae; genus Origma; species Origma solitaria. The sequence continues at coordinate 1,944,339 of VZRL01004167.1, forward strand.
TCTGCCCAAAGCCACTCTGAATGAAAATTACATTAAACCAAGAAGTTGTCAGCTAATTTGCACCAAATTACGTAATGGCACATAATCTAAGATGCTGGAGCATCTTAGTGGTCACCCTATGAAAGACTGATACACCACACCAAAGGGACTGACAATGAGGCTGAAGGCAGAGAAACAAAAGAGACAACACAAGTTTTTCAAGCACTAACAAATCTTCAGGCTAAAAACGAGAACCCAGCCATCCCTGATCCTTGGTCAACAAGGAGCAAAAGGAGAGGACATGAGATTTTGATAAGTAGAAGAGGAAAAAAATTCTAAGGGAAGAAATGGATATAACTGTGTGAAAAATAAGAAATATCTGTGACCCAACTTTAGACAAGTTTCTGAACAGTTACTAAAATTTACACTAATATTTACATGCACTTATTTCTGTAAACATGTATTAAAATGTTATGAGGCCTTTCATATGAAACTTTACGGAAATTGAGAAGACCAACAACAAAATTTAATTTGAACAAATCCCATATTAATAAACAGTATAGCAATAAACATTGATCATTAGCTTCTCTATAATGATTTCATCTAGATTTTAAATAGGTACATTTTATTCCATATTTCAAAAGCATACTAAAACATTTACTGTGAGCTGTACTAGATATAAATTGCACAAATACTGAATGTTTCCTTCAATGTGGTTTGCTCAAACAGAACTAACTCCTCAGATTTAGTGTATGACTGCATGAAAGGGCCTTTTTTTAATTTCTGATTTCTCTTTCAAGATGTTCCCATAAAAACCCGTATTTACTAGTTTATTTCACTTTACACTTTTAATTGCAGTTTCTGCCATGGTTAGGAAATGAGCAGATAACTTGGTAACAGTTATGACTAGTTTTCAACCTTAGTAAAAACCAGTATTGTTCAGGCCCTGGAAAGCAATCAGAAAAATATCTAAAGAAAACTTACATAGAGAATGGGGAAAAAAAAAAAAATCAGAATGCCAAATAGATCTTATATATTATTATTACTTTAAAGAGCCTCATCCTATGTTATCATCATTGCATTTCCATTAAGAAACAACTTCTTCAGAGAATGTGGTGTTAAGAAATGCAACAAAAGAGGTACCATTAACATATAAAATAAAAGTATTTCCCTGGGGATTGAAAATAGCCCTCAAATTTAAGCCAAGATTCTTCTCCTATAAAGCTGTATCTTAATTCTGACAGATTTCTCTATTTGATGGTTCACCTAAAAATTTTATAATGCCTGTTCAAAGAAGGAATCTGAATAAGTTTTTGTCTCCTTTCTCTGCAGAAGGCTCCCTTCCCTTTGCAACTAGCTGACTCCAGAGCCAGAATATAACATACCAGAAAATCTCACTTGAAACCTCTAAGTCTTACTTGAAATCTATAATCTCTGTAGGGCATCTATGTCACTAGCTACTAAAACCCACCAGGCCCAAAAACCCTACCCCAAACCCACCAAAAAACCACCAGAAAACCCCAGCATTATTGAACATGTAGGTTTTTCCGGCAAGTATCTAGTAACCAGAAGCTTTTCATTATTATTAGTGAAGAAAAGACAAAGCACAGTATTAGCAAGCCAACCAAGCAATACACACTAAACTCAAATCACCCACATGCTAAAGTATCTTTGCTCTGAAAGGATTGTAGTATTTAAAATAATGGGGAAAATGTGATGGTGAACTGTAAATAATTTGCAGTTTATTTGTAATCTTTAGATTTCTTTTTTGTGCTGCCCTGAAACTTGCAAGTAAATTTAATGGCTCAGAGTTTGTTTACAACATATTGCATGGCTCTACCAAACCAGATTTTGGGCCAAATTTGGACTTGCTTCCTCTTGATACAAAGGTCTGCTCTGCAAAACGAATATTATTCTGTGCACAAAGTAATAAAGATATTTACATCTATTATCATTCTGAAAAAATGCAATTTTACAATCATCAAGTCTTCTAGTGTTGAAAACTTGAAGCTGAAAAATCAGAATATAAGCACACAGTTGAATGTATGGGGTCTAACAGTGAGACAGATATTCTTATTTAACGTTGCTAGAGCCCCTCCACTAAACATCCTCCAGGATGGCAAATATTAGAATATCCATTCCTCAAATCACACTGCATTTCTCATCAAAACAGAAGCCTTGGTGATTAGAGGTACATAGTAGCATTTTATTCTCTCAAGAATTCAGTAATACTGCAAAGCTGCTCACATTCATCATCACCAGGTTTTAACTTTCTGCAATACACTGGTACATCTGTTGGTCCATATCTACATTTGTAACTTTGGATGGCAAAAATGAAGACATATTCCACACTTGTTTTGCCACAACACTAAGAAGGTGCACTATTTAGATTTTTAATTGCATACAAATTCTAATATTTAAATGGACATAAAGTGTGAAGAGAATACAAACTAAGACAGTTTTATATATGCACCCATAAGCTGAGATTCTCATAGCTGTTGCCTCTGCACACAGGTAGTAAACCTGGACATAGTTACTCAATGTATATACTCTTCAGCTATGATCTTGACTAAGAAGAGAAACAGAAACAATTAATGGACCACTTGCGTGACAGTTCACCAGTATACCCATCACAAAGGTTTGACAGAATTTGAATTATCAGAGAGTGAATATCATGGAAACAACTGAAATTGAGAGTATGTACACAGTAAAGACGTAATGATAACCAATAACATCTGACAATGTGTAAGGCTAAGTAGTATGATGAATTTTCCAGACACTGTGCTATTAGATTGATAAACTGTTCTTGAGAAAGTTACAGTGATTTTTAACCTGTCACTTTTTGGTTTCTAGAAGCTTCCACAATCCCAGCAATATCATAAATTTAACCATAGACATTAAGTACTTGCATAATTCAGAGATATTGGTTCATTACCTTGACATGGATTCACATGAAAATCAAAACTTCCTTTCCATCAGCAGAGCTTCACAAGTAAACAATATGTCAGTTCCCCTGATTTAAAAACACAGGGGTGGTTTTTTTTCTCTTTTGTACTAAACGAGAACAGGAAAGTTCAGGGCAATACCAGGTTAGCCTCTGCCTATAAAAGTCTCCTCCAATCCATAACCATTTCATCTGCAGAAAAAAAAACACAAGGTGCTCAACTAGAAACTCGGTAGAGACATGACTGTGCTTCAACATCAGTCAACTAGCAATATCTGAATGCATAAGGGCACACACAAGTATGCCAAGTTACCAGTTAACTGCATCCAACAGATCGATAAATTCCACTTTCTCCTTCTCCCATCAGTCCTGGAAGTTGACCTGAGTGTTGAATTGCACATACTAAACCTAATAAAGCTTATTTTATCTTGTAAAGGTCACACAAGTACTCAAAAGGGTATGAAAATTTAAAACACTGCATTAGTGCATTTCACTCTCTCAATTTATAATCTTCATGACTGATTTAGTACTATTTAAGAGTTACAAAGAATATATTCATGCGACTGAAAATATCTATTAGGTTCAGATGACAGACTATGGATCAGCAGTCATTATTTGAGGTTTTCCCCCTTCTTTATGTTGGCCTTATCTCAGATATTTTAGTTTTGGATCTTGAAAATGCACTTAGCCCTAAGCATAACAGCATAGAGTTGGGCACACTGTACACAAGACATTAAAATTACAAATCAGTTAATTTTATGTGCATGCTATGCAGTTATGATAAAATCACCAGAAAGCAAAAAGAAATAGATTAGCTACAATACTGAGTTGAGAAAAAAGAAATCAGATTATGCCATCCTGAGGTAGAAATACATTATACTTGCCTGGACATCCCTTCACAGGGATGGTCCTCCTTTGGACACTTTCTAATGGCTTAATGTCTTTTTTATATTGTAGTGCCCAAAACCATGATCCCCGAAGGCAGACAATCATAGAATCATGTAACAGTTTATGTTGGAAGGAAGCTTAAAGATCATCTAGTTCCAACTCTCCCTCTATCATCAATAACTGTTGGTAACGGCAATTCCTTAAAGCACTTCCATTATCTAAGAACCAAATTTTCTGGTCCTGTTTTATTTTGTGACAATAATTTCAGGATGTTGCAACCTTGACTGAGCAACTCAGAATACAGAATTGTGCTGGCACAAAACAGCATGGAAAGGTGCCATGCAACTTTAAGCCGGAAACATCCTATTATCAGGGGAACTTAAAATGCAAAGAATAGAACTCTCTGAAGGAGAATCAAAGTAAATTAAGTAAAGCCCGGTAGCTTGTCTCTTAGTGAAGCGTGCTAAATTAATACGGTAGGAGGAGACACCTCTTCCACAGAGCAAGGCAGAAGTCAAACAGCATCAAGCAGCCATCATCAGTGTCACTTCAAATTCAAGGGCCAAGCTAACCAAAGGCCATGAAGAAGGAAGCAATAGTTCTAATTCAGGCTGTCAGCTACTTTACTTAATTTTTTAATATTTTATTGCTCTTGATACCTTCTTGGTTTGTCAGCTTATCAGTGTCTACCTTTGAATCCTTTCAAGTAACTCAGCAAGAGTCTTAGGCTCAGTAAATAAATTATGCACCCCTTTATATAGTTCTCTACTATCTGACAACGCCTTTTGTTTTAAAATATTGGGGTAATATAAAATAGAAAAAAAATTGTAATTAATTACATGGAGGAGAGAACACCAATTCTCAAAACAGAGCTGGAAAAATTCACCCTAGGCCCTGAGAAATGCAGCATATTGTGGTACTTTCTACAGCAAACGTGGGATAATTATAAATAGATTTAATTTACTTCAAACTGATTGACTGGATAGTATCATAGGCTGCCCCAAATTGTCATCTACAACTGAAAATATAAAACCATGTGCCAGTCCCAGATGTCATTCAATGACTGTCTCAATCCCTCAAAAATGAAGACGTTACCTGTCTATACAATTATGTCCTCATTTTGAAATTAAAAGATGAATGAAGAGTCATTAATTGTGGGGTTTTTAAGGCTGAGCACATAAAACATAAATGCAAAAGTTGTAACTGTGGCACTAGCAACTGCAACGCGGCTCCTGAGGAAGCAATAAGGATTCTTCAGTGGTGAAATCGTACAATGTGGTTAGGGTTATAACACAGGCAGGAAAGAAAACCTAAGCAAACAAAGCATAATTGCCAAGTTAGTAGCTTCTTTAAGTGCTAAATATACAAAGAGTGTATGCAAGTTGCATATGGAAGCAAATAAAGACTCAGATGACTGCTGGAATATATGCAGACCTCATGCAACAATTATGATCACAATTTTCCCTGAGCAAGATGGATAGACTTTTATATGTAAATACAGAACCAAGAGAAATCATGCATGACCTGTTTTAAAAAAAAAAAAAAATTAAACACTTTCAACATCTAAGAGTCATTCAGAGCCCGGAGAATATTCTAGCATTACTATTTTGTTCCTCTCTTCACAAACCTTCCATGGCAAGACTCCCATTGATGTCAATGGAATCAGAATCTGAAATCACACCCTTGCTGTTCATCCTCCAGTGACTGAGTTTTGGTGCTACAGTTACCAGCTATAGGAGAGAAGCTATAAGACCGTTGATTTTAAAATTTTTCTTTTAATCATATTGGTTGAGTTACTAGAAATAGGTGTTAAAATAAAAATGAAATTTCAAAACCCAACTACTCTTATATGTGAAATACTGACTAGTAATCCAGATTTCCTACTCATCTACACAACAGTTCCTCTGGGTGCTCTCCTGGCTGGGAGCAAAAGCACAGGAAGAAGAAATTCCCTATGGCCACTAAGTTGCAAAAGCCTTATTTTGGCTTATGAAATGAAAGCACCTAATCTTCAAAATGGGGTTTCCAACAAAAGCTATCTTGAATTGTGCCTTCCAAAGGAGAAAGCCCCCACTGTCATTTGAAAGCTTTAAATGTTTATTCCTACTGAAAATTTCATTTAAACAAACATCCAGGCAGACTTTTCTTAGTGCAAAAGAAACTTCTAAAAACTTTAAAAATAGCTATAGGATTTTTAGCCTCCTGAGGTCAGTCTTCCTTACCCAGGGGCTGCCAATCTCATTACCAATTTTTTTGGAACTGTCAAACCTATAGGACTGCTTGAGAAATGTTCTGCCAAGTGGAAAACATTTCTCTTGCAACACTGATAAACATTAGCAAAAAAAAAAAAAATCAGTTATCTTTATACCAACAATCTAAATATAAATAACTTAGCAAAGAAAGAGACACCCACAATATGAATGATAGCCAGCTTGATCTATGGGTAACTACTGCAAAAATGTTATCACAGCCTTAAACACAGCCAAAGCTTATTACAAGAATTGAAGTATCCAGAATGTGAACTATTTAACTGCAAGACGGAACATAAGACCTTGAGAGAGAACAGGAGGAAAGGCCTGATGACCATGCGAATGAAGGTTGTTGAAAAGCAAAGCTTATCGTGTTTCACATAACCCTTTTAGAAACAGATTACTGGGACAGGTGCCAAACTAAAACAAATTAATTTACCAGAGGATAGGTTATTTCTGTAGTGGAAATGTGATCATACTTAAATGCTACCAAAAGCAACATAACCTCCTTGTTCTTTTAACTTTTCCAAAAAGCCTCCTTAATAGTTTGACTCAATTTAGAGTCACATCCTTACAAACCACAGAACTGACATTTTTTTAAAAATCTATAAGGAGTTCATCTTTGATATTCTCAGAAAATTTTTCAAAGAATAATTTTACATCATTTGGAACTGTGATTCCTGTTTCTTAACAGAATCACAGTGAACGATTGATGAACACTGATGACAAACAGAATTACCAGTATGGCAGAAGTATCATACAATCATCTGGTATTTGCATTATTTACAATTTCCTTTTTAGAAAGTCATTTGCAAGGCTACCAAAGAACTCATGATAACACATGTGCTAGGAAGATTTCCCTAGACATAAGTAAGTCACATTGGGTTGACAGTATTTCTTCTTTTGGGAACTCATATTGGCTTATTCTTGTTCTTTATGTTCTTAAGAACTGGCTGTTTGCAACTTTTCTCTACCCTCTTTTCAACTCTTGGAGTAAGGAAAGAGAAACTGTACTATCAGTCACACTTGCTTTTCCTCTTTTGAAAGATTAATTACTGTGTTTGCTTTTCTTCAGCCCTCTGGGGCCAGCCCATTCTCTATGAGCTCTCAAAGATAAACACTGCCAGTTTCTGAGCCATTGATCCAGTTAGTTCCTGAAAGATTGTAGGTAAACCTCATCAGACATAAATGACTTAACTATGCTAAGATGGGGTGAATATTCTCTGATTCATGCTTTTCCTTCTGAGTCTATGTACTCATTCTACTCTTGACTTTATGTTATATTTTTATCAGTAACTTTCTTTTTAAAAGGCCTGAAGTACAGAAGAAAACAGACCACTTTAGCTTAATATGAACTATTAATTATTTTCTCTTCCTCAATACACGGATTTATGGTTTTCCTTTGTTTTCTTTTCACATGCAATATGATGAACAGGACATTTTTATGGCCTTTTAATGACTTTTATTCACTGGAACTTAATCCATCTTTTTTGTCTCTACATGCTTGTGTCACCCTTTTATATGTGCCATTGTCAAGACAGTGCAATTACCACTGACAGTACAGGTTTTTTTCTGATTTTAGTAATCTCTGACAAAACTACATTTTCCCTTATTGTACTTAATATCTGTATCTTGCATCAAAATAATTTTGTGTTGTGCTGTAGATACTGCCTTTTTAAGGAAACTTTTTCAAGACCTTTATCCCTTAAATAACTTCTTCTGCCTAATTATTTTATTATTTGACAGAAACCTACTTTTCAATACTCATTGCCTCCAATCTTCTGCTGTCATGCCTTCTCTTTCTTATAGTCAGAATGATGATACCCACTGGACCAAGTGAGCCTTTCAAATACTATTGTTCTAAGGTGTTTTCCGAACAGTTTCATCCTAATGGCCTTCTGCTTTCAGACTGAGCTCCGTTCTCATCATTTGTTAGAATAAGTGTAAAATTATTATTCCCTTGGTTATTTTCTCCACCTTAGCAGGTCACCTTTGTTTGCTGGAAATACAGAGAAAATGAAATTTATTTCAAGGTGTTTTAACAAACACTGATTCTTTTAGCAAAACAGGTACTTGATATTAGCTGCACACCTCAACTATTCTCCTTTGTACAAACCTATTATGGCAAGTTTCCATTTATTATTTAAATATCTTTATTTTTTAAAGTAATTCCCTAAAACTGTTTGATGTGGCGCCAGCTTTAGAGCTAAAGCAGCTTTCACACTATTTACTAACAGAAATACAACACAAATTCCACAAATGTAATAAAATCATAGAAAACTGTTTGGGGAAAGCTGTATAACTTCTTACTATGAACTGTGGGAAACCTCTCCGCACACAACATAGTGGAAATTTCTATGAATACATCACCTCAACCAAATCTTCAGACAGAAATTTTGCAGCTAAGAAAGACTGTGTTCCACAACTAATCTTCAAAATACTGGAAAATAAACAGTTTTCAAGCAGGAAGTATAATTTATCATTAAGATTTACAAAATCCCCAAACAGGAAATGGGAATTCTCTAGTTAACATAGAAAAACGATATTACTGCTCTACTGCTCTTTTTTTTTTTCTTTTTTTTAAAAAATATATTAGCTTAAAAAAATGTTCTAGGGCCCCAACTGCAAATGCACGTAACCCAACTTTGCTACACCTTGATTCAACAGTACCCTATATTCAAGGCAAAATAACATCAAGGACCTTTGGAAATTTCAAAAATTTTGGCAAGTTTTCAAAAAATTCCAAAGACTAGGAAATCTATGATGAGATTTAACAATGAGTTCTTGTCCGAGTAATTTTGTCATAGCATGTGGTATATGAAAAAGGCAATTATCTAGAACCAAATGTATTTTTTCCTGTTACACTGTGGACAGAGTTGTGTCTTTCAGAATTAATCTGTGCATTATTAGCTGCAAGTAAAAGTGCATTGTCAAAATTCAAATGTATAATACTTTTTCGAATATCTCTAAGCATTGCATTTCACTGTTCAACTGTTTGAGCAGCTCATTGTAACTGGATAATAATGAGCAACTACGAGAATTAGTTGACTGCACTCATGGACTGAGGCACTAGGGAACAATATCTTCTTTCCAGTCACGTCTTGAATGGTTTTTTCCTAAACTTGCCTAGACTGTGAATAGCGCAGGGCATCACCCTTCCCCAGCTACTTGAACTGGATCTAGTGTAAGAAAAACACAGCCGACATGCAGGATTTTATGCTATTAAATAACAACAGTAAAATAAAACTTTTCAACGGGAACAAGCATTAAGGTCTGAATTAGACATTACATAAAGAAAAATGAGAAAGTTAAAATCCACCTCATGAGAAAACTTGATTAGAAGTGGAAGCAAATCTAAACAGGCAGGCTTTGCTACCACTTACATCTTGCTGGATTTACATCACCAGAACTTGCATTCCAAGTGCTCAAATTGCAGTCCTGCTATGTCAGTGCTGCTGCTTTCTAAATTAGAGAAAAGACTGGGGTGAGAGTGTCATACTTCACTGAGCAAGAAACATCTCTCTGGTGCATTTTGGGTCAAGCATTATTAAAATGTAATCTATTGTTTCAATTCACTGTTCCTTTCATTGCACAAATCACTGTTATGTTGATAAGAAAATGCATTTGAAGAAATGCAGTAGTGACCCCCAAGATGACATCTAGAAGATTTAACTCTCTGTATCAAATAAACCATTCACAACTGACTACAGAATAGCCTATGAAGACTTTTGCATCCTTTTTGGCTAGATTCAATGCACAAAGCAACAAAACCCAAAAAAAGGTACAAATTAATACAGGTTCAGTATCTACTGCTTTTTGCACTGCTCAATCAGTAGAAAATTCTATTCTGGATGAATGAAATCTAATGATACAAATACCAGGTAAGGACACAAAAGACCTGCTATCAATTCCACAACATTTTGGGGGTTAAGAGAGATTATAGCACATCAGGGTGGGAAAGGATTAGAAGAAATTTTATATCTCTGAGAGAATAACATTTTGATTTTCCCGGATGAAGCCCAGCCTACAGAAGTCATTTGGTACATAAGCTGTGATATAGTGTATACATTTCATATTTCAAAACTAAAAGAACTTGAGGAACACTAAACCCAAACAAAACAAACACTTTTTAAAAGGCAAACAAAAAAACCCCAACAAATCAAAACCAAAAAAGCACAACTGAAACAAAAGTCCATCCACAGTTCTCATTAAAAAAATTTACCTTTGTAGGACTATTTTTAAGAAAATTGGAAGTTTTATTTGTTAATACCTTACTTTATTAACCCAAGAAAATCAGAACGTGGCCTCTAAAAAACAGATACTACTAATGACTGATGTAATTAACAGAACCAAGATAATAATCACACAAGCCTCTGTAGTTGTATTTCACGTGCTAGACAAGCCCTCACTGAGGTATGATAATTTCAGCTCAGAAAGACTGTTTTCTACGACTAATCTCATTAGCTTCACTGGGAATAAAAATGATGCTAAACTTTATAGATCACTGACTAATGCTACACAACATACAGGAAATTGTTTGACCTGTTTGCACTCATAATAAGGAAACCATTTCCCTTAAGATTTCCCTAGAATCTCTATGTAAGAATTCAGTGCTGAGGTTTCCTCATTAATGTTTGTAAAACATGTTGAGGTCTGGATAGGAGCCACTACAGAAACAATATAATTTCCTATGATAAAAGCAGAGGAAAACACACAGGAAAAGCAAGCCTCGAATCTTGAAAGCAGAAGTGCCATATGAGCTCTTAATTGTTTACCATAATTATAAACTTATGAATCCTTAAAACCCTACTGTCCCATTTGTGCAGCACATTTTCTACAACAGAAGATGAAAAAATGACAAGTTAGGTAATATTTTTTTCAGAACACAATTTACATATTATAATGGTCACAAACTTGACATAAGTAAACACTTATGTTTTTACAGGGAAAGATAAACACCTCATGTGTAGAGTGGTGTTTAGCCTATATAAGACATCAGTTAATTCTTTTAATCTGTACAATGCTCTCAAGGAAGCTCCAGGTGTGGGTTCAAAAAAAGGAAAAAACAAATGAGAAAAAACCAAAACCAAACAAACCCAAACACACAACAAAGCAGTAGACCAGTGAGAACAATAAGACCTAGCAAACCTGATATGTGAGGAAAGATTAAAAGGAAAGACATTGTGGTGGTAAAATTAATATTTGATAATTGAGAGGTCTGGCTAAGAAAGTATTTTACTACAATAATTTAATTTTTAACTAAAAGCTGACTGTCTAAGATGGTCTCCACTCCCCACTCACGAGCTAGAGTAATACCAGGTTACTCATAGCTCCACAAGAGCCATCTCCTGACACTGTCACATTATTTACTGTGTGAATCTTTCCTTGAACTCTGCAGTTAGCTCACTACTTGAGTTCATCCCACCCAGGGATGGACATCTGGCTTTAAGATTGAAATGAGTGTTTTCCCCTCACCATTTTCTCTTTTTTCTGAAACAATCTATGGGTTGGGTCTCTGCAAACTCTTGGAAGAAGACAAGGGACACAAGAAAGGAGATGCTGTCCCAGTGTTCTCTCCCCATGACCATAGTGAATAAAGCTTCTGTATAATCTGCCCTAATTTGTACTTGTACTATAATGCACTTGAAGCACACAGATTCTTTAAAAACAGGATTAATCCTGGAGAAGGAAAAATGGCCATTGTATGAAGGAAAACACTTCTGGTTCCCTCGATTTCTGAGAAAAACATTAAAGGGTTTTCATTGGGTTTTAAGAATATTCAAATTGAATTCCCCTCCTCCTATGTGTTTATTTGAATTTATTTATTTATTAACATCTTACTTTACCTAGCTAACGCAAAAAATTAACAAATTTTACGTTAGAATTCAGGAGGGATGAGTGCCTGACCTCCTCAGGTCCTTTCCAATCCTACTAACTATGATCTCACAACACAAAGTCTTTCTAAGGATGAGAATACAGAGGGATCCTGAAACATTCATTTGATGGGCATTGACAGAATGGCCCAGGACCATAAGACTGACAATAACCATGTTGTACTCCAAACCCAGAATGATTTATATCATGCCTCCCTTACCCTGAAATCACTCCCAGGGAAAAACCACCAGAAATAAATTTATTCACACAATCCAAATACTTACAGCATATTTACAAAAGCTTTAGAGAGCCCTTAAAACATCCAAGACTAACATTTGATCATTTGATCTGATGAAAGATGAAAAAGCTTCTATAAAAGTCATAAAATAATGTTCTCAGTACCATGAAGATATTTCAAAGCAAGAAAAGAGCTAATTTACTTTTCATATGACCATTCAAGGCTTCCAATTATTATATCTAGGATTTCTATTGAAAAAATCCAATACCTTCAATTAGTAATCCAATTCAATTGATAATTATCTCATGTTTTTATTTTTAAAAAAAATCCACACCAAAAAGCCTTGGAGAAAAAAAGAAAAAAATATACAATATCTCTCACATTTTCTTTTGCTTGGGTAATAACTGAAAGGGAAATCTACAGAAAATTTTATGTTAGAGAGGGAAGGAAATGTTAAGGAAAACCACAGATCTGTGAAAAGTGGGAGTTACAAGGGAAAGTATTTTACCACAGTTGCTACTGGCAACTGATATATTGTTTCACATACTGCATAAAAATGCTCTGTTTCACCATTAGGTATCTTTCCATAACCATTAACTTTTGTATTATCATCTTTACTATCCTTCTACCTTCAAGTGCAAAATTAAAGAAGGGAAGAAACACACTGGGAGCTTATATTGTTAATTCTTCAATTACCTATTCCTTCCTTGGAACATACTTCTTCCTTCTCCCCCAAATATTTTGATGAGAAGGCAGAGTTCTACACAATAATCCTTAAAGGAAGCAATGATACTTAATTCCTACAGACACCATAAACAGCCTGGTCACTAAACAACTTCAAAAGGCTTTTACTTTCCTTATCTTGAAATTCCAGGTTTCAAATACAATTGGTCTGTTAAGTAAAACATGCTTAATAACTTTAGTGTTCATTAGACATTTTGAATAGTTGACTAAATAAAAAAATCACTTGGCATTCAGCTAAAGATGACCATTTTGACAACTCAGACACAATTGTTTTATGTTAAGCTGGTTTGTTTTGCTTTCAGAAAATGCAAAAAGATTTGTTAAGTAAAATAATAGAATTTGGAAATCACGTAGCTCTATATCATAAATAAACAATATGGAAATGGAAGAAAGCATTCGGGATGAGCAATTTACTGAATTCATTTAATAGGAATTAATTTCCTGCTTTGCTTAAAAAATAAAAAAAAAAGGTATTTTTGCAGCACAAGTAATTTTGTACTCACTTATTACCCAGTTCCATTAGTATACTCTGAGCAAACTGGTCACCATTCAAGGAAACTACTCCTTTTTACCCAAAATGCTGCACTACCTCTTCAATTTGCATTGCAAAAATACCTCCCATCTTGCTTGAAGAGAAAGAAGAGAAACAAGGGTTTGACACTTCCACAGGATAGGTGAAATTCATCACTCTGCTATGTTCAAGTCAACATCCCATTAGACCTCCCATTTTGAGAACCCTCCTTAATGACACAGTTAACATCAATCACTAGTTTCCCTTCTGGTCCGTAGCCTTCTGACACCATGGTCAAGGCGGAACTTCTCTAGTTATGCAGAAAAAAGCGAATTGATATTGCTAAGAAGCTTTTTAGTTTTGAAATACCTATTCCTTCCACATTTTGAAGTCAGATTTGTCTTCTGCAGAAGCAGGAATGTAGTATCTCACATCACAGATCATGATGTGAGATATAAAAATAAGACCCCACAACCAGACAATCAAAAAGAGTTGGATCTCTCTCTTGCTCTTAGTCTGGCACCTGGGCCTCACAGGCTTTGCTGCACACTCAGACACATCAATAGCCAGAACATTTTGTGACAATTGCATAACAAGTGAAAGCACTTGTTCCCAAAGGTAAGAGACAAATATCTCAACAATTAAGAAGCTGAAAAATTTATAATTTAAGTACAATTTTTGACATTTGTTTACCTCCCTGCTGTCCTCAAGGGTTCATTACCAAGTCTACGCTCTCAGGCCTCTCACCAGACAACAAAGTAACATATAACATAGCAGCACATGCACCAACATTACAAATAATGTGCAGCTTAAACCTCAGAGAAGTCATCTCTGAAGAAAGCTGTTTATTCTGAAGGAAATTCTAAGCAGGGAAAGAATTGGGTTAAAAATAGTTTTCAATAGAGGAAGCAGTATAGGCTTGTCATAAACTGAATTGAAAATATAGGACAACGAAATTTCTGCATTGCAAGGAAGGTTCAAACCAGAAGCCAAACATACCGTCCTCTTTCTGATGCCTCTGGTATCCCATGAATATGCACCTTAACACAATGCACATTTACAATAGGTACTCCTACTGAAAACTCAACACTATAGCCAATCCTCAGTAAAAGGAAAAAAAAAAATCCTACTGTCTAAGATAGATTTCTAAGCCCTCCACTGATTTTCAAAGGTTACCCAACAAAAATCAGTAGAGCCTTGCCTCAGATTTCCATGAGATTAGGCTGACCTATTGGTGTCTTAGCCACTAAAACCATTTTCTCTCTGAACTAACCTGTTTCTTCTGCCACCAGATTAAATTCTGATGTAGACCTATCTGAGCAGAGTTGCATTTTGGGATGAGTCACACGCAGTTCTATTTCTTTAGCTTCAGTTAACAAATTGCACCAGAGTGCTAATTAGTGAGGAGATGATTTATATTGACAGGCAAATATCATTCTAATTACTAATGATGAGAAAAGAACTACAGAAAACACCCTTGTGGTTTTAACTATAACACCATCGTTGATTAATAATATAAATCCTATTTAACTATATGAAAAAGTTGTGCGCAGAGTATTCTCCAGCTCCTCTTTTAATCAAAGCAATTGCTACAACCTCTTTTACAGACCAGACATTTATATAATTTCCTCTTCTGTCTTCAAAGCTACAGAAAAGCCCAAGTCACCCTGCCACCCTTTTCACTAATGGGGTGCATTAATCTCCCCTCTGATGTTTCAGTGATACCTACATATGATGTTACCCACCCACTGAGCTTTTCTTAAATGGCCCGGAGCTCTGAGTTTCTCCATTCCCCAGCTCCAGATTAGCTTTGCCCATAGGTGAAGCTGGTTGCACCCAGTAGTGAAAAAGGGAGAAGTTTTTTTTAAAAATATGCTCTACAACTGAAGAAATTTGTAGGGAGGAGGTACACAAATTGACCAACTCAGGCATAAAATACTGTGGTAAGTTAGAAACCCATGTTTGACTCCAGCCTAAAGCCCACTTATTTCCAGATAATTCTAGAAAATTCTGTCCCAACACTCTGCCATTTGGTTAGAAATGACTCAACAGGTATATTAATCCCAATTTATAAAATGCTTAGAAAACAGAAATCAGATCAGATTTTCCACATTTTACTTTGCTTTTTTGAAGTTAATGAATGATGAAAATAGATTGATCATTTTATCCACTAATTTTCCTTTTCTGGTTTTCAAGCAGATGGACACTCCTGCATCATCTGGGTCTCAAACACCCCAGACAGTTATTTTAAAAAGCTGAACAGCGATTCCATGTAGGAGCCTGCAGTAGGAGTTGTTTGACTCTTTAAGAAGTCACTATCATTTTTGGGTCTATGTCATGTCATTTCTATTTTACATACCAAAATTTAAAAAAAAAAAAAACTTAGGCCACAGATCCCTACTACAAGAAATAGTAAGACATGGTTGCATAGTTTCATTGCTTGTACTACAGACACATTCTTTTTATTAGCAACCTCCATTCAGAATCTTAATGCCTCTTACCACCTCTTCACAATGAACAGGATGTCCATCTAAGCACCACTGAACACCTCCGAACCAACTTTATATCAAGCATTTTCTCTGTCTGTGTAACAATAACTCCCCTCTGCTTCTATTACTGGGTTTTATGCACACCTTGAGACAGTAGTTGTGCATGAATAAAAATTATCTGGTTAGAACTCCATTATCATGTCAAAGACACAGCTTAAGAGATGGTCACAACACCAAGGTCACAAGTTAGAAACACAAGGAGTCACATCAGGAAAGATACAGACTCCTCAGGATAAATAATTACACTTAATGGCTACTTGGGGTGTTAAGGAAATGCAACCCTTTTAAATGCAAGCTTTGGGATTAAAAACCTATGTATGATTTCTGGTGTATAACACCCTCCTCAAATGAATAAAAAGAATGTGCTTTAAACAAGAAAAAAAGAACTAAAAAAACAAAGGGAAGAAATCCCATGCATGGATATGAAGCACGAATAATTTTCTAAAGCTCTTCAGTACTCAGGCAAATATAAGTTCAAAATTACCTTGGCAGATTGCTGCTGAAAGAATGTCCAGTGTCACATGAAACTATTGAGAAGTTGCTAAAACTGTCTGGTACATGCCTCACCTCTGACAATCTTAACATCTTTCTGCTAAACAAAATGCTAAAGTCATCTTTTGGCTTCTACCTTTCTAACTCTTTATAAAATTTGGTGGGGTTTAATAACTGAAATTGTGGGGGGGGTAGGCTGGTTGCTTGGAAAATTAGGTGGAGTTGTTAATGTTTGTTGGAATTGTTAATGTTTGATAGACTTCTCTTTAATCCTTCAGAGAGAAATAAAAAAATCCAATGCAATCAAAGAAAATAAGCTGATACTACCACTGTTAGTCCCTTGTTTGGAATAGAAAATTAAATAGTTTTAAAGAATTGTCCATCATGCCAGAAAAAACTGTTCTGGGGAAATTTATTTTCAAAGATGATCTCTTTCATTCTAACCCTTCCATAGGGAGTTGATCACAGATAAAAGAGTAACTCTCTTGCCTTCTCTTGGACAGTCTAACCTCCATATTTTTAGTGAAGTCTTTGAGTTGATTACTTGATTTTTAGTTCTTCTGTCACATTTTCACCTACAGAGGTATCAGGTAGATATATTTCCGTCTTTTATGCTTGAATTATCTCTTGGTCTCAGGAACCCTAACCGCACAACACTTCTGCTCTGGTAAACTAAAGAAATCCATCTTCATCTCAGGCCTGTCATACTTAGAAAAACTTCTTCCTAATCACAGTACAAAATCACTCTTTACCTGAAGACCCAAGTTAATAATTACCTCTTTCAGCACCTCTTTCTCCTTTCCAGCATGAGGCGTAGCATTCTCAATCTGAGTATTAATCTGTACACAGATTAGCTACGTGTTCAGATGTAGACTGGAAAGCTCTACAAGTCAGAGGAGGAAATGGAAGGCAAAGCTCTAATTAAAAAAGTACAAGGCAGAAGTCAGCCTTATCAACTATGGATGACTCTATATTTCTAAATTTCATTACTCTTTTGCTTTCATTACACACAGTAGAAAGTCCTAAATCTACTACTAAAACTACAGACTTTTTGTTTTGTGATTACATTTGCATGCAAAAAAAAAACAAACTCAAATGAGCTTGCACTTGTTTTTCCATAGCCAGATGACACATCTCTATTTTTCACTACCTTGTATTCTTCACAAAGATTTCACTCACCATGCAGTTCAGGCTCTATTTAGCAGCCAGACTTTCACACATCCACTCTCCTCTCTAAGCCCAAGAATGGAATGAGCCATTTAATTGGGCTCTGATTACTTGATTGCTTCACAGTTTACTAATGATCTGCACATTGAAAGGAGAATCCAAATATTGCAAGGGGAATAGCAATGACATTGTGCTTTGTGAGACTGTTCAGCAAAGCCTCCCACATATGTAACTCAGAAGTCCCTAAATTCTTGATGCCAGCTATACTGCCTGTTACTTTCTATTTTATTAGTGGGAAATAATGCCTTTTAACCTTCTTTTAGTCAACTGAATTAGCTAATTATCTATAGCTGTATTTGAGATAGATACTACCAGCCTCACTGTTTTCCCCTGCATTTTACAGCCTGGATACCAGTACGCATTAATAGAAATAAAGCATGATTATATCTCACTTAAGTGAAAGATAAGAATCAAATCTATTATCAGATAAAGGGACTAATTATTTTCTAAACTGGTATCCTATACAGCACCTATATTAGCACTTCTGAGCTCTTGTGAGTAGCACAGATCTCCTATTCAGATTACATTTTTACCTATCCCTTAAGGTAGCAGCATTTGTCTAAAAGTATCTATCAAGCAATAAAATGATTACAGTTTACGTATATCTGATTTATAGATACGTACACAAAGGTGCACAGATTCATACACACGCTTTTAGCCACAAAGTAAAAAATGTGTTTAGAAACCAAACAAAACCTAAAACTGCATATGCAAATTTATTAAATCCTTTCTTTCACTCTTATTTTCCTAGGAATTAATTTAAAAAACTAAGTCACGCCAATTCCGTTCACAATTAACCTACTGTGTTCCTGTCACAGAATACAGAAGGTTTTTACACAGTGAAGAACATCACCATAATAGCAGAATCCCCAAGAAAACCAAAGCAAACAAACACCTTCCCCCCCAGAACTGTATTCAAGCAGATGTCTAGAATGAGTCCTGAGGTTACTGAAATTAGGAGTGTGCCGCATACATCAGAGAACTGCAGATCCACACTGTAACAAGTGCAATATATATATATTCCAGAGCCTTGGCTCTCCTCTTAGTTGTCACTACACTACTAACAAACAGGCTATGAAGTAAGTGTACCTATGTTGTATCTGTAATTGCAGACTCAGTTATATTTGATATGTCAACAGGTCTTCAGTGGTTATTCAAGGAAATATTTGCCACCAATTTACCATGTAACTTTCCTCTCCTGCAAAATAAGGAGGAAATAGTAGGTTGAGGAAATAAACTGTACTTGAACATTGCCAACGCAAACTAATGACATCTAAGCAATGTGAAACACTTATGCTTCACGTAATGGGGAAAGAAAAACTCACAGCAATAACAAAAAACCAAGTGAGTCTAACGGCATAAAAGCTTTGGTGACAGGTACAAGCACTGCTCCAAACCATCTGCTTTAAAATTTGTGAGGGTTTTTTGTCCTCCCTATTTTTTTTACTTGAGAGTTGGAAAATTAGGTTAGCAAGTACACTAAAAGCTTGCCACTAAAGAAAAGCTAAGCATATGTAATGAGGCAGAGCCATCTCAACATCCCCTGGGTAGAATTAGCATATATTCACTTAATGTGCATCAACTACTTGGTCACTTCTTCCCAATTTCTATAGGCAGGCAAGTGCCTTTAGCTCATCTGCTTCGGATTGCCTCAAAGTGACAGGACTTTCATTACTGAAAATAAACTACCAAGGATGACAGATTTTTCTCTGCTGACATTAGGCTATAGAGAAAATTTTGGGATCCATTATTGTGCTGAATACCTAAACCTAACTCAATCTTGAGATTCTATAGCTGAAAAAGATTAATAAAAACATTGATCATCCTAATTTTTATGGTTTTGTGACTGTGGGCTTGACAAGGCTAAATACAACACTGAGAAAGGTTGATATTTCCAACAGCGAAAGGCTGATAAGAAGCAAATTATGCTGAGTATCTAGTAGAAAACATTCTACTCTACCTTAGAAGATTGCTTTCACAGCTTTTGGTCTGGAAGCCATTAAAATGTTTGATAAGATTGAGCGCTTCTCCAGTATTGGTGCTTGCTCAACTGTGGCACAAACCTACAATTTCTTCTTACTAAAAAGCACCTGGGCAGATAGTCTTCAAATCACTTTGTTTTACTTCCCTCTTGCCTCTTCTGGCCACTTTGACATCAGAGCGGCAACTCTGATCAAACACATGCCAGCTTTAGAAGGCAACTATCAGCAACAAATATTTCAATTCCACCACAAAAACCTAAGTGGAGAAACCAAGACGTGAGAGCCAATGGCAGCATATCTGCAGACTGAGACAATTATTTGAAATCCCACCACAACTACAGGATGGGCCTGAGAACTGAAAGCTGTAAGACTTTCAGACACTTTTAGTAGGTCTGCCACAACAGGGTACTTAAAGCTACCTTAAAATCATCTTCTACGAAATGGCTTCAATAATGTGACTAAAATTTTACCTTTGAATACACTTGTGATAAATATACTACAATTTCAGAAAAACCAGCTCTCTCCTCCCTCCAGTTGTGAGAGAATTACTGACTCCCACACTAGGAAACCTTTACATGCAAATGACACAATCAATTACTGCTAAAAAAACCTTAAAGCACTGAGTCAAGTACAATATTGATGTCTAAGAAACTTTAACTGTTCTTCCTACAGTAAGAGCTTTTCAACTCATGTGTCAACTTCCCTCATTGCCAAGATGGCAAGCTGTTTTGCTGCTGTTGCTCTTCCAGATCATCCACAGAAAGACTGAGATTTAAGCTCCCTTAGGCTTAAACACGCAAGTTGCTCTTTCAGCTGGCTGTCAGAACTCTCCTGGCTCAGCCACATTTGTAACTGCGCCGGTTTGGGCTGGGTTAGAGTTAACTTTTTTCAGTGTTCCTCTCCCACATGAGCAATACGCAAAGGAAATTCCAAGCTTCCTACTCAGAATTACCACATGAGATGCAATGATTACAATGTCAGCTTTACACCAGAAAGTATACTGATACCTTTCTGAGATTCTAAATAACTCTAGGGAGAGCTGAATATATAGAATCCGTCTTTTCACTGCTTGAAACATCCTCAGTCCTTCCATGGAATGATCCATGCTATAGTAGAAAATCAGCCCCCAAGCCCTTTCTGAGCACACAACGGCTTTCTTAACCATGTCTCAAAGACCAAGCTGCTTCTAAGTTCTTCTCTACAAAGGGCTTCCATACTTTTTGCTTTTAGATCTCAAAACTCACTGTAAAACACTTCCATTAGCCCTGTCCAGCATGCAGACGTAGCTAAGCAAGCTAAGCATACCAACAGCAATGAATGACACGGGAATTATCCCACCAGCAACACTTCCATCAAAGGAAAAATACATTAATGTAAAATGGTAAGGGGCATGTCCTTCCAAGTTCCTTACCTTTTGTCTGAAGTACAAAGACAAGAAAAAAAAATTAGGCTTCTTACCAAAACTCCCATGTGCCATTTATGCTACATGGGTAATGTTGCTAAAGAGCCCAGCAGCATAAAAATAAGTCTAGCAAACATGCCTCTCTGCCTGTATTATTATCAATACATGCCAGTGGATGGGGTTCTAGCAAGCTCTTGAACCAGTTTGGGCCCCACCAGTTGATAAGAGTGATAAAGTTCAAAGTCTTGGAAGAATTGCATTGACTCAAAAATTAGTTTGAAATCTTTGTGCTTTGATGAAAGATAGCCAAGAGGAGACAGTAGTTACAAAGTCACAGATTAGAAAACTACATTTAGTATTTTCACTTTGGCAATAAAGGTGTTCAGATCCATCCATAATGGGAAAAAGCTTTCAAAACAATTTAACCCCTCCTGAAAGTTCTATAAAATAGTAGAGTAGGATCAAATTCGGGAGGAGAAACACACTACTGGAATTCATCTTTTTTACAAAAGGAAAGTGATTTTAGGTGTTCTATAGAACATACAAAATAATTTTAAAAAATATCAGAAACCTCATGCAGCAGGATCTAGAAATTATAGCCTGCAGGCCTCAGAAATGATAGTCTATAACTCACAAAGAAATAATTCTAACTAGTTTAGAACAGAAAAAAAACTGAACAAAAATACTCTCATTTATCCTTGGTTAGCTTCTTTCCCAAATCCAAAATCTTTTTTATTACTATTATTGGTTATTTTTACAAACTTTTCTGTCAAAATGTAGCACTCAAGAGCATCATGAGACGTGTACTTGGAATCGATTTTTTCTTGTTTTTTGGAGGAGTCACCTAGGGGAGAATTGAATGCATAGGGTCCACATCATAAAGAGGTGAACAACAAAAAAACTAGAAGAGGAATGCAAGGCGTGCAGCCTCTCTAATAACAAATACATCTGTTTTGAGGTGTTCTCCCAATGGGCTGTAACTCTCTCTTACCCCATTGTTGTTATTTCCATAGCACAGACTGGTTATTATGGAATAATAGTAAACAAAAAGCATCAACATCATAACTACTTTTCTATTTTTACAGCTATTCCTTCAAACAGCTATCATAGTATGTTATCTGGTCATCATCAGATTCAATCCTGTACACATGCCGTTGTGTACAAAGAAATTTCAGTAAATCAGTATCCCCTCCCATAGGCTTGTTCTGTAGTTTTCCTTATACAAGAGTATTAATAAGTACAGATTCTTAAATAGATAAACCAGTGATGCTCTAGAAGATTAAAAAAAAAAAACTTAAAAAAAAAAATCTTAAAAAATTGAAAAAAAAATACACAGGTTACTTGGTCTTTGCAAGAGAAATGGCTGGTAGTTGGGGGAGTGGAGGAATGTAAATTCTGACTTGACATTTATTTTTCAATGTCCTTTAGACCAAGGCAGTATCAAGGGTGAACTTTACTAACATAAGCTGTAAGAGTTCCTACTGCAGATCAGGGTCATAAAACAGGATAACCAAACAAGTAGCAAACAGAGAGAGCTGAGAAATTTAAAATCCCAATCCATTTCAGTCTCTTCTATGCTTTTCTGATAAGAATCATTGTTTCTGCAGCAAAACCAACACACAGAATAGCCAAATGGGGAGGAGGAAGACAAAATTATTCACATGCTGATTTTATTTATTCCTCAGAGACAACCGCAGCTGCAGGGAATCCTGAGTAGATGCTCACTGCCAAGATTAATTTTACGTAGAAGGAACAAACATGAAACTCCTCATTCTCTGTTTTGCTGCTTTTGTTGCTAATATGAATCCTTTACTCTCCTCACTGCATGTGGCCATCATTCTTTTAAGTACCTGACAAACCATAAGCACAATACCTTAATCCTTCACTGAAAAGAACTCCATAACAACTGACAACAGTTGGTTTATAAGTATAGTCATAAAATTAACAAAATGCCTTTTTTTCCCAAAAATTCACCATTTAAGAGGAGGGAAGCAGGCAAACATTACCATACACAGCCACCTATTTGGGACAATTACATATTTGTATGAGTGACTCATTTCTTGTCATACTTAAGTGCACATTGTGCAGATGGAGCAATCCATTGACATTCAACCTTTGTGTGTTAACATCATGCACCTTTCTCAACTAGAGTAGAATTCAAGCCAGTGAATGAAAGCAAAAACATGCAGGGGAGATACTGCTCCCTATTACTGTAACATTTCCAATTCCTTAACCGAAATTATAAAGTTGCACTGGCACTGTGGCATAACCCAAGTAGTGTATCAAGAAAGCTATCCAGCATGAATAAGGATTGAAAAAATTCAGAGAACCAAAAGCCTAATATTGTGTACCATAACAAAAGTGTAATTTTCACCTGACTTAAACCAGAATATCCTCTATGGGAGGAGATGCAGGAGACTATGTAGAGCTCTAACAACTACTCAGACTACCAACTCTGCAGAGCTAGACAACCGGTACCGCAAACTTAGGACAAATGTGAAACTGCCCAGAGATCCATAGCATGAAGTTTATGTGAAAGCACATGAGAAAGAAAGGGATCTCAGAAAATAAGGAAGATGAAGAAGCAACAGAAAAAAAATTAGCAAGAAGTCTGTAAGAGATTGTTTGTGTATGTTAAAATAAATATTTCCTGGAAAATGCTGGCTGGTATCAGCAAAGAAACTCCCCTTTATTTGATTTCGTAGAATCATAGAATAGTTTGAGTTGGAATGGACATTTTAAGGCCAACTAGTCCAATCACCCTGCAAAGAGCAGGGAAATCTTGAACCAGGTCAGGCTGCTCACAGTCCTGTCCAACCTGACCTTGACTGTTTCCAGGTATGGGGCATCCACCACCTCTCTGAGCAACCTGCTCCGGTGTTTTACCACCCTCACTGCAAAAAACTTTTCTTACATCCAACGTTATTCAACTCTCCATTTAAAACCATTACCCCTTGTTCCATAACAACAGGCCCGGATAAAATGTTTGTCCCCATCTTGCTTACAGGCTCCCTTCAAGTATTGGAAGGCTGCTGGAATGTCTTCCCAGAGCCTTCACTTCTTCACTCTGAACAAGCCCAATTCTCTCAGCCTTTCCTCACAGGACAGGATTTAACCAACAATTTCATTAATGGTCAGAGGTGATTTCACTAATGCATGGGGAAATTTGACTTAATATACCTGTTATTCTTAACTAGGGTATTAGCAGAGTTATCTGATTTCTCCTTCCCAAAACAATTCTCAGAAAATGTAACCAGGCTTTTGGTTATTTGTTCTCTTTGTTTTTTTTTCAATGTACATTAACAACCATCATACAGTCTGAGGACAGAGGAAAAGTCTTGTGTTGCAGGATGAAGTGTTCTTAACCACATAAAAAATACTATCCTTGAAGGCATCCTTTGTGATAAAAGAGCATCATTTCTATTGCTCTATACATCTGTTTCAGACACCCCAGAAATTCTGTTGTCTTCTCTCAGAGCCTAGAACACAGTAAAACAGTGAAAGCTTTGATGTGTATAGCCATAAAGTCTGGTACTGGGATCAAAATTTTCCAGTTGTTTTCCAACTTGTATTCAACTACATTTCCTGTCTGGAAGAACTGAATTTCAGTTATCTACTGACAACGTTTATTCTTTCAGCCCAATATTATGAAGAGCTTCTGACAGATGGCATGACAAGGCAGTTTAGGATTTAATGTATAATAATAAAAAAATACACCAGAAACAAGAATTTATTTTTTTTTTGCTGGATAGCTTTTACTCAAAAAATAGCTTATTGTTACCTCAGGAAACTCAGCTGGCAGAAA
This sequence comes from Origma solitaria, assembly GCA_013397895.1. NCBI lineage: Eukaryota > Metazoa > Chordata > Aves > Passeriformes > Acanthizidae > Origma > Origma solitaria. The sequence goes on from VZRL01004167.1 coordinate 1,969,223, forward strand.
GTACCACATCAGCTTGTTTGCTAAGTCCACTTGCATAATTGCAGTCTGAGGATTGCTATCAAAACTGATGCAAACCTAAGACACAATGACCCCATACTCACCCCCTCCCTTTGCACACCCCCACCCCCCTCCTTACAGGGGGATGTCGTTTTAGTGAAAAAGCCAATGACGTCTTAAGCATTGTCAGAAGCAAGATTACAGCAGCTGACCCTAAAACGGAAAGGGAAGCTTTGGACAGAGATAACCAAACAGAACTCTGGTCGTGTAGCAGCACTGCATGAATTTGAAAGTCCTTTTGGCCCATCACTTTCTGTACTTGCACAGAGACAGAAAAAGGGATTTTAGAAGTTGTTGCTCTTTTTACTGTGGTTTTCATATTTTGAATGAAAGTGTTAAATCTCCCTCAAACAGAAAAAAGTCAAACCCCCCTAAATGCACACAGGTGCATGCACACTTGCATTATCCACATGTGAATTCTTCCTAGGCAAGTTTAAGCTCTAAATATCTTCCAGAAAAAAAAGAAGAGAATACATGCACATCTGAGGGTGGGGAGGAAATGTTTGCTGACTCTGCTTACAGACATTCCACAGGTCTCTTATTTCCAGGTGTAATGAGATTGAGCCAAAATACCAAATTCCAGAAGAAAATATAAGATCTACTATTGCCCCAAAATATTTCCCTATCTCCTGGTTTCAACCTTAGTCAAGGGCAACATTTTTTATTATCAATCTCTAAAAAGAGTTAGCAAAATCTTGATATTTTACATGCCTTACTTGTCTTCTTCCCTTAAATATTTCACCTATTTTTCCCTAAGCATCCCCAGTATTATTTCCTTGAAGAAAAGGGACATTGCAATTGACCAAGACCTTGTCACTTAAGGAAGCAAAAATATGTCTCCACGCACTTGCTTTTCCCTTAACACAGTAAAGTCATGGCTTCCATAATCAATCTCTGATCTAAAACATACAGATATCTCTTTCCCAAATGAGAGTTGCTCTTGGGCTGCATTTTTTAATTTGCAAAGACAACAATGATAATTTCAGATTCCTTAAACATAGTAGCTCACTTTCTATTTTGCAAGGATCTTTTCCTTTGATTTTATTCCAGCTCATCCTGCTTTTTAAGTCCCCATAATCTCTGCACATCTGCAAACTATTAGCACATTTTTCAAACTTGAAGTTCTGTCCAAACTCCATTAAAATTATCACCTTTTTATTTCAGATCTTGGCAGCTTATCTTTTTATGTGCTACCTGGCCCTTTATTACATTGTTCATCTTTTCAGCAGGAAAAGATCCCTTTCCACACCACTTTCTCACAGAACCCTACTTTTTCTTTTTTCTTTTGCTGTGCAGCTGAGTTTATGCAATCCAAATTTCACACAGATTACAGTTCATTATTTCATTGGCTACATTTAAAACTTGAGATACTTTTTAAAATAACAAATAACAATATATAGAAATAGCAGAGTGTCTTTAAAAGTTTATATTTAAATTCCTATTTAAGAGAAAAATGCTATTGCATCCTCCATTGAGGAACGGTTGTCTGTCATTACAGAATACATTGGTATTCCTTTTGGGTCATGAAAGAGGGAAGAATTGCAGACCCAGAAAAAGAATACTGTTTGCATGCAAAGGCAAACTGCTCTCCTGCAAGGTTAAACAAATATAATTTTAAAAGCCATTCCCAGTAATGTTGTATTTATGCAGGATTTTATGACCTAAACAAAAACTTCAAACCCCAAAAAAACCCAAAAAAACCCAAGCCAACCAAATCCCACTACCATCACAAGGGTCCTGCAGTACTTTCCGCTAAAGAAAGAGGAATTATCTCTACCCACATATAAATGAAGCAGTCAATGAAGCTTAAAGAGAGAGCTTTTTATAAGATTAGCCCTTGTAAAACAGCATTTTATTATAGTCCACTATTAATACAGAAGGTTCATAAATACCACTTCTTTTATAAATTTAGATAGAAACAAACCCAAAAAAATCCTGGGCTCTCTTTCTCTGCCCATATAATTTCTTCCAATTCTATTGAGATTGCATAAACCCTAAAAGGTTGCAAGCCTGACAGATATTAGATAATGTCACTGAACCTTACTCTCTCTCTCTCTGTCTCCGTATATATTCTAGAACATATCTTCAGCACTGGTAATTATATCACTTCTAGGTACTTTGGCCCTTTTTCAAATGTAGGTAATGAGCAATACTTAAACAGTCTCTTACTTGTGCTGCAAGTATAAACATCACCGAGATATCCACAGATGAAAGAATGCACACGCACAAGCCAGTATCCCTGGACAGACAGCTGGAAAAATGCATGTACTAAACTGCTAAAATATTCTAATAATGTGTATACCATCACATGTATTCCTAGCTATCTCAGGTACTAGGAACATCAGTTTGGAGAAGTCTCTTCTGCAGCGTCCACTGGCTGCATCAGTAGGGAGGCAGAGTAAGAAGCACCCTTTCAATGCAGAAGTGTGGTATTGCACTTGTCCTGGCATTTTTGCCAAAATCAGCAGGTAGACCACAAGGACCTGCCCTCTGTTCACAACATCACCTTTAATGCTATTTTGTGATGAAGCAAAGGCTCTAGTACTCCAAATTTTCACACAGGCTTTCACCAGCTGCTTTTTCAATGGTTTTTGGCGGGTTTTCTAGCTGTACTTCAAAAGTGGCTGTACAGACAATAGCTAACATGAATTTTCACCAAAAGAATTGTGATTAAGTATTTTTTGCATTTAACTAGTTGAAAATCAAACATTTTGGTGAAAACTAAATCAAGGAGGTTATCATCACCAAAGCAAGAAGTAGAAACTTCTACAACTTTGTATTCTTGCATTCAGAACTGTATTTCAAAAATCCAGTAATACTTTCTCATGCACACATAGCATTGACGTGATTTTCACAAGAAACAAAATATTAACCTATACTTCCCCCAATGTGACTGACAAGCCTATCTGTAAAATAAGAGATCCTCCGTTATGATTTTGTAAATAACTACTGCAGTGATATGCCAATTAGTTTAACAAATTTTTAGAATAAATTTATCACATTCCATAACAGATGCCTCAGTCCAGAATAGTGAACAGTTAGTAAGTAACAATCAAACCTTGTTAAATTTTTTTATTGAAAAAACCAAAACAAACAAACCCCAACATCAAAATCTGAAGGCCTGGATTTTTCCTCTTTTTCTACAAGTACATTCATAAAAATCTTGACTGTCTTCTGCCACCCTGCTCCAACACACCATCCAAACAACAACTTCAAAGCCTTTGAATAAAAAAAGGATAAAGCCAAGAAGAATAATCTTCATGTTGCGTTCATCCTTTCTGAGATACAGCAATGAGACACAGTCCTACTGTTTCCCTAGTATGACTCTGATTTTAACATACCTACAGAACAAAGGACAGGAAGCTAGCCTCTGACATGAATTTGATCCAGTTAACCCAAGTGTTATAGAGGCTTACATAATTTGGAAGAACTTTTGATGGTTTAATCCTTCTATTTTAATGAAGCTTTACCCTTGAGATGTTACTTTAAAATCTGATTTGGCATTGGACCAAAAAGTACTCTGCTAAGGCAGAATAAGTTCCATATACTGGAGTAGTAATCTCCTGGATACATTTTCGTTACATGAAATGGACATAGATTTACAGTGTTGATGCTTTCCACAGGATGGAAATAAATGCATTTCTCATTTGCTCTGTACTTTTTAAAAGGAATGAATCATTCCATTTTCAGTGGATGCAAAGTGGAAATAAGTAAACAGGTCATGCTACTAAAAACTCACCAAAAATATCCTGAATCATATATAACCACTCATTTTAGGCTGTTAAAAAACCCAACACCCTGTATATATAAATTTTCTAAGAGAAGCAACATTCTTCAAGAGTTGTGATAATATATGTGTGAATGAACAGGTGTCTGCCTAGCAGAAGTTGGATGCTGCTGCTATCTTTTCGGTTTTTCAGTAACAGATAATTCTCCTTCTTTTGAAGGCGCTTCATTTCGTTAAGCTACGGTGTTGAGCGTTACGTGATTTTTTTAAAATATGGAGGTTAATGGAAGCCAAGGTTTTCATTCACACACCAACTTACATTTAAGGGAAACATGAGCTGAGAGATCTGATGGGTTTTAAAAGAACATCAAAATTAAAAAGAGTTATGCAGCCCATACATTTGCAAAGAGAGTGTGTGTTAGTTTCGCAGTCATGCTTGCATCCAGAAAAGTCAGTGTTACCATAAAATAATTTGCAAAATCTTTAAAACTGGGGTAAGCCAATAATCACAAAGTTTGACTGATCCCTTCTATTTATTATAGGATGAGCTCCTATTCCTACCCATCAGTGGAAAAGCTGAAGCAAGAATCCAGCAACAGCTTTGATAAAAAATTGCTTTTCATAAAGTATCTCAACATTTCAGTGCTTTCTTTGTTTTGACTCCAAGTAAAAGATTTCCAATTAAAAACTATTTTGAAAATATTGGGTGTTTCTCATCTACTGAAATAGGAATATGTTATATTTAGTAAATAAAACTTCTGTTCCTTCTGTATATTTACAATTAATTTAATTCTAAATTTCTGATTAGAAGAGTTTTATTTCATTTTACATATTCATTTTTGGATATTCAACATGCACTGGCACTACAATAAGAAAGGTTTTATCAAAGGAAATTATCTTTCCTTTTCTCTAAACACAGCTTCAAAACTCATTGGATTCCTTTTTACCTACTGAAAACTGACAAAACTAGATTCACACAAATCATGCCGGTTTTGAGATTAATTATCCCTGAAAAGAAACTAATCTGTTTAAAAGTCTGATTCAGTTCTAGGTGTCAGGTGCCTGCTAGGAAAACAACATGGAAATTTTCTCCCTGCCGTTGCTTCACCCACACAGTGCCAAAGATCCGAAGAGCAGCTTCACCCTGTAGACTTCCAGGCATAACAAGTGCCTTCACCGGAGAGAAAAAGCAGTCTAGCAGGTGCAAAGAGCACAGGTTCAGATCAAGAGCAACTGAAGGGAAAAGGAAGGGATATTTAAAAAGAGGACAATAAACACAGTTCTGAAAACCCTATGTTGTAGGTATCTCAAACTTCCTGAAATTAGTTGGCAAAGGTACTGAATGCTGATTCTTCAGATGAGAACAGCAGAAATCTACTGTGTTTATTTAAAGTATGATGCATTCAAGTTTATTAAGTAAGGATTTATAGCATTTTAATACAACGTACACATCTCTACACAAATTTTGTTTTCTGACTGAGGGAAGCAAATATTCTAATGGATTTGCAAGCTGGATTTTTAGAGTATTTAAGCTATGGTCATAACTTTATGTCTCAACAGTACAATTTCTTCTTGCTCTACTGGAAAAGAACATCTTAAACTCCATACAGGATGTAGTAACGTGTAACTCCCAACCACAAAATAATGAGGGGGCAGAACAGAAGCAGCAGAAAAGACAAGTAAATTGGACCACAAGTTAAACTCCAGTCTCAGCCTACACACAGAAGAGGTGGAAAGAACCCTCTATTGCTCCCTTCTGGTTCATTCCATCAGCTTTCTTTATAAGTCTGTTTTATTATTTTTCACAGCTGCAAGAGTTCAAACATCCTAAGAGCAAAACAGTGCGAGATTCCTTGGAGGTTTCCAAATGGAATTTTGGGATGAGTCATCACCCAAAAAATTTCTGATGCCCCACCCCAAGGGTGATCCACGGCGGCAAAAAGATGGATTATAGATGTTAGCTAAACAGAAGCAAAATTTTCTGATACACTCAAAACATTCACAAGTCCTTAGGTCTCTATTCAGTGCCACTTAGCTTGAAGGAAAAAAAGAATTATTTTGATTAGGATAGGTAGATATAACTGAAAAGATTTTCTTAAATTTAATTATCAAAAATATTCGGTGTGAAAGAGGAGATACTGAGACTCATTCAGTTGTAATTTGAAAGTCAATCCACCTTTATGAAACCACCCACAAAAAACTTCAAATAATTTTCATTTGCTGTATTCCACCTCACTTCTTGAAGAATAACCCAAAAATTATTACAAGCTAGTCTACCTAGACTCATTTAACATACCAATAAAAGGGTAGTTTCATAAAAATATCAGTAATACTGAGGTCTTCTCTATGAAATAACTGGTGAGCTGACAGACTAAACAGTGAACCCCTCTGGAATTTTATACAGACAGAACAGGAAAAGCAGTTACCATCAACAAGCAAGTCACAGAACACTGGCTATTCCTGATGAGAAAGCCTTTTTTTAAAAATAACTAATAATACTTAAAAGATTTTCTAAAAAAAAGCCTTACCCCACTCCAAAAAAAAAAAATCCAAATAATAAACACTGACAAATTCCCACCATGGGGTTAACAAGAGCATCTTAAGGTGTCTCCTAAGTTCAAAGGACAGATGGTTGAAGAGATTCTAAGAATGACTTCAGGGCTACTCACTGTTAAGGGATTCTCTACTTTAGCAAAGAATACCTTTTAGGAAAGTATATGCACCACTGCTGCCATTGTATCAATAACATTTATGTTAAAAACACGACAATGGAAAAAGCAAGGTCACTCCTCTGAGTCACAAAACTCCAAAATGACTGCCATGTTACTTTCATGACAGAACTACTGTGATTGTTTACTAACTGTTAAATAGAAATCTGAAAAGTGGCATTAAGAATGAACACATATGAGTTTTGCTAATGGCTTTGTACCACATGCCACTGTTACTGCACTCTCTTGAAGGTATTTTCTTTTAAAATACATGTGTGCACTGCTTGCACTTGTAGATTTTACATCTATAAAGTCACTTCTTCAAAATATTAACTTTGTGTTGATATATGGAAAGCTTTCTACATGAATAAGCAGTGTTATGTGCTTTGCTTGAAAAGTAGAGCTTCTAAGATACCAAAATCATGTATAAGTATACCCTGTACATGCAGATAAAAGGAATTTTCACTGTTGCCCTTGTTTGTAGAAGTTCTCTGAAATATTGAAGCATACCAGACATACCTAAAGCAACTCTCAGTCAGGGAAGCATTGTCTCTACGCAGACTGCAGGCTTGTACTTCAGCAAGTTTATACTACAATCCCAACTGTGCAAACACTAACTAGTATTAGTGAACTAAACTGAAATCCTAAACTTAGTTTCATCCGTGGAAAATGCCTCACAGAGCTCACGCAATCAAGGTTGCCAGAGGTTAAACTTAAGACTCCATGACTTCTCCAGGAATTGCACAAAGATCCAGTGCCACATGATGTTTGGCCCTTTCTTCTGACAGGCCATCTAAAAAGCTACAGGAATCCTTCTCTCAGCAATTTGCCAGATGACTTTAAAATTCACAGAGTTTTCAGGCAGTGAGAAATCTGAGGTGATTTAAGAAAAAGCCATATAAAGTTAATCTATTCCCAGGGAAAAATTGAAATTTAATTCATTTCAATTAATTCAATTAATTAATGAACTATACTAATACTAATTCATGAACTATAACTGAAATATATAGGTATTTTCCAAAATTTAAGGCTTCTAAAAACAATAATGGATTGCAGATCTAAACAACCTACAGCAATCTCTCGATCATTCTTTCCATTACAACTAATACTACAGTACTTAATATAAGATTTCAAAGTGGGTAATAGCTTCTAGTCTCTCCAAAATTTTCCTTGTTTCAGTTGGAATCTGACAAAAAAATCATGGCAACATACTTCCAAATAAACATTACATTAATGGCAAATATGTACTGAAGACAATTTTCTAAATTGTCAGTTTCACTTATGTGGATTTGTACTATATTATTTCACTCCTTTAGTTTTATCATTCTTTCTCCATTACAAAATTGTCTATACAAATATAATCTGAATATAATTTTTTTCTTTCTTTGAAGATATTATTATACTCCGTATACTTGCCACTTGCCTGTCTGTATTAATATCAGAGTAAATACCTCACAACTTCAACACATGAGATGAAGACATTTAAAACATCTTTGTTGCAGACAACGAAGAGTTCAACAACATTGAGTTTAGCCTTTTATAAGACTTCATTTAAGTGCAGTATTTCTAATGAATCCCATTTGACTCTGGGCTATCTCTATTTGTCACCAAATCATTGTGCTCTGCAAGATATAAGAATTTCTATGCATTGATGTTCTCAATCTTTGTTTGCCTACTTATGTTCAGACTCCTGCTACATCCAAGTTCCAAACAAAATCCACAAGTTGCCCTTTTCTAGTCTATCTTAGGAAATCCTTCAGCAACAAATGATAAGTACAAGGGGGGGAAAAAAAAGCAGTATGAACTAAAATATTTTGAAGTAATATCTCATTTGAAAATTCCTTTTTCTCCAAGAGAAATATTTAGCATGAACACAAGATTGTCTTGTTGCTTTCAAGCCCTGCGATAGAAAAGGGACCACGCTCCATCAAGCACAGGAGGACCAGTCATATCTCTCTTCCTCCCTTCTCAAATACTGCGTGTGCAGCATAACGTCCTCAAAAGGGCCCAGAGTGGAGAGAACCGAGTACATTAGAGAAGTAGTATGGATAACAGATCAGTCACATGTTCTAAACTATGAATAAGGAGCACCGCACCTAAGACCCAGCGGTATCCCCAAGCAGAAGCCCTACACAAATCCCAAGAGTTTCTATAGCTGGCTGTTGTAAAGGCTGATGGTCACTCCACAGCAGCAAAACCTGTTCCAGAGTAGCAGATCTGCAAGACAGTGATGCCTTTGACGTTAAATCAGTAGCAACCCATCATAAAAGCCTTTTGGCACTAGATACAGCGTGATTCATCTATTAAGGTCTAAACAAAGCCCTGAGAGATTTAACACAACACCCTATTCTTATACACAATTCTGTTGACTTCTACACTAGGAAGCAGTACTTTTAATTTAGCATACCACAATTTCTGTACAGGCAAAATTCCAGACTGAAATAAGAAATTTTTGGGAAATAAAAGTGCTCCAATTCCAGAAAGAATAAATGGCAAAACCCTTCTTATCTAATAAAAATATAGGGCTTTAATATACAACCGTTTTGCTTTAGATCTGATGAGCTTCAGTAAACCATTTGGAAAACCTTTTGCTGTTGAAATATCAATAACAGCAAAATTATAATAATTTTATCAAGGAAAAGATCCAATTTTATTGGATATAACATTTGGGAAAAAAAACCCCCAAACCCATCACCAAACAACAACAGCACACACGCCAAAAAAATTCCATAAGCAAGCCTAGGAAATCGTAGAGAAAGGCAAAAAAATACCAAACTGCTTTTTGTTGACACTGACCATCACTTTCCCTGATGAAAAATGAAAACTACAAGGTTTCCAAGTGCCCCTGAGGAAACTTATTTCACAGCTACCATAATTTGCCATCTGTAGCTTCCTTCTTTAATGAAGTCTTTAGAATAGACTTCATTGCAGATGAGCAGGAACTGTTAACTCTTCATTGTGGGGGTTTTGACAACTTGCACAAGCTCTTTTAAATTAGAATTTCTCACATATTAAAATGTAGGTTTATTCTTTCCTACATGAATCATTACACACTCTGTTAGCCTGTTAGTCAGCAAGAACATATCAGTTGCACTTTGAAAGCTGACGATCTATTACTATCTAATGATACATTCCAACAAACTGCTAAAACTGAACATACAGAACTTCACATCTACATGTGCTATAATAATACAGGCACGACTGATGCTTCATATATTTCATTGTTCGCATTACCAGATGAAATAAATTCAAACAGATATTGAAAAGATTCTCCTAAAATTATTACGTGTTGCTTTCTTATTTTGGCCATCAGGTTTAAAATCATCACTTAATGCTTTATTGAATCATTCAAAAAACACCCTCAACTACTATTGAAATAACTAAAAGACCATTTGATAAGTAACATATATTAAAAGACGATTCATCTGCAATAATTTTTAGGTCTTATTTGCTTTCTAAATAAACATCTGCATCAGCATGATGCTGGGATCTACAGTTGCTTTACTGTCACCTCAACCTTTCATTCTCCATCTCTGTCATTCATCACTTTCAATCCGTCATTACCTATACAAGGAGTTCTTAGAAGAATATTCTGTAGTAAATGCAGCAAACCAAAATGCATAATAATGTACACAAGCAAAATATGAGCAGGTGATATTTGAAAATGGTGTGTTGCAATATGTTTGTCCTTTAACTGCTCAGGTCATGGTCACTTCCCTTTATTTTCACAATTATGAGCATCAGCACATTTGTGACAACCTTCATTTTGTACTTGTGTCTAATTTACCTACGGTATCTTCTTATCCTCATGATTAACAGTCTGTTAAAGCTACTTAGCAGTGTGTTAGATCCACAAAATCATAAAATTACATCTAAGGAGAAAAACTGCTTCCTACACAAAAACATTGATTTACTGGATTGCCACCATGCCTCCAAGACATCAATTAAAGGAATAAGAGAGAGAAACAGCTAAAACAATGAATACCCTACTTTCAACCCATCAGTTCTTCTTTTTCATCTCACCAATGTCTTTTTCATTCCCCTACCCCCATGTATATATTTCAACGCTTACCTCCTCCTGCAGCTGTGATCATGCTTTATGAAGGCTTAAACTAAAATCTGCACAGCTGTGTATATATTTATGGCCCAAGTTAAAGCTATAGACTGGCTCTTTAGGAGGAAGAGTGGTTTGTCAGACTAGCATAATGGAGGTTGACAATAGCACCATAAACGTGCAGTAAAATGGGAAATGGAAAAATTCATCAAGCTGCACAATCTCAGTGTGGGAGATATCCAAATACAGCTATACAACTAATAAAAATTAAATGGAAATACACAAAAATAGCAGGTGTTTTTGGAAAAAAAAACAACATAATCCTAGAAGGCAGTAGCCCTGTATTAAAAACACATCCATTTTCTTCCTGTAATGAAGCTGCACATTTATGCAAACAGACAATATCCTCCAACCACTTAATATTTACCATTACAGTAATATAATCTAATAGCCAGTCAAATATAAAACAATAAAATATTCAAAAAGTAAATAGTTTCACAGCAATTTTTAAGCATTTAATCATACTCTTTTCTTGATTTATGATCAAGAGAGTGTTCCGTTCTTTCAGTGTTGTCTGTACTACACTAACACAAATGTAATTTACCAAAACACTAAATATACCACCCACAGTCAGAATAAAGCCTTGTAAAATGTAATGCCAGAGGCAACCTTTTATCTGTGCCAATTTTTTGGCTAGAACTATTTATGAAGTTCTAGTTTTACAGTTACTTTTCATACAAGTATTTTCATTTACATTAGTAAGTAAACTTGAACTTTCTGCAAGATGTTACCTTCCTGACACCATATGCTTGAATTTCAATTAATGCCATGTGAATAAGAACATATTTGTTTCCCTTTCTTCCCTCTTGCCAGCTACAACAGAACACTAAAGAATGGAAGGCAGCATAGTATGTGAAGTTTTATCAAAATTTTAGTTTAAAATATTTAATCTGATTGCCCAATTCCCAAAAATTTTCAACTTCAGCAGTTACAATAACTGTCAAAATCACATATGTATTAAAATTCTGTCCTACAAGGATGAAGGTCAGATGACTCAACTCCATATAAAACTCTGGATAAATGCCAAAAGTGGTCTCAGAAATAACACTAACCCGGTCAAAGATGAAGGAAAGGTATTGCAGGAAAGGAGATTTCTTGCCTTTTTTTTAATGGGCTCAGACTCTGAACATGTTATCCCTGGGATTCAAGAACTAAAACACATGCAAACTTTTAAATGAAATATAGTTTGAAGACAAAGAGCAGTAGCCTTTGAGAAAACGGTGTCATCTTGGTCTTCCTCACAGAGCCTAACACTGCCTCTGCAGGGGCAAGAGCAGAAACAGTCATAGATCTTGCACAGTCACTCCCTGATACCTTGTGACATGAAGTGCTCGAGTAACGCAGAGCAAAACTCAACTAGACTTAAAAAGAACTTACTATGATTGAGTAAAAAATACTCTAACTTCACATCACATTTAGGTAAAGTTAAGTTAACCAAGATCAACACAGATCATTTGAGAAAAGAGGAAAAGTGCAGAAGAAAATGTTTAGGTTAATTACTTTTTCCAGGATCTAATCCTGAGAATAACTGCCTTCTGCAAAATAGTAACTGCCACAAACTCTTAGTGATGCTTGAAAACTTTGATATTCTACTGCACTTCCTGCAGAATCTTCAGCTTATAGACAGCCTATTGTTAGTCTGAAATCTATAGATATTTTATAGGAAAAATTTAGAAACATTTATGGAAGTTACGTGTAGTATTGAAAGAGGGATTATGCAATAAAATAACATATTTTAAAAAATAATTCAGAACAGAACACAATAAAGAAAATCAGGCAGCAACTGCTACCAGTAGCCCATTGAGGCATTTTTGTTTGGTAGGCCAGACCTTTTCTAAGGACCCAATCATGCTAATTGTCAAGTACATCCTGCAGGGCTGAGTACCTCCAGTTCCTGTCTGGATTTGGGCCTTTTAACTGCTATGCTACTCTCTGCCTGATTCAGAAATATGTGGCTGTGCAAGACTAATGTACAAGAAGAGTGTATAAAATGCATAAGAATTCAAGGAGAAAGACTTGGGAGACTTTGATGAACATGAGTCAGCACTGTGCCCTGAAAGTAAAGAATTCTAGGCTGCATTATGTACACCATTGCCAACAGGTCAAGGGAAGTTAGCGCCTCCCCCTCTGCTCAGCACTGGGGAAGCCATACCTGGAGTGCTGGGGTCAGTTCTGCACTCACCATTACAAGAGAGACATGGGAGATACACAAGAGAATTCAGCAAAGAACCTCAAGAGAGGGCTCAGGGCACTCTTCAGACTTATTTTCATACATATATATATATATATAAAGATATATATATATATATACACACATGCATGTATCCGGTGTTGGGCAGTGAAAGGACAGACCCAGACTCTTCTCAGTGGTATCCAGAAAAAGGACTAGAAGCAATGTGCATAAATGGAAATACAGAAACCCTTATTTAAACATAAGAAAACACTTATTCACTGTGAGGGTGGTTGAACCCTCTCTGGGGACAGGTTGCCCAGAGAAGTACTGAAGTCTCCTTGGTGACACTCAAAACAAAACAGGACACGAACCTGAACAATCAGCTCCAGCTGATCCTGCTCTGAGCAGGTGACCTCCAGCGTCACCTTCAAATCCCAAATATGACTGTATAAGACATTTTGAAATATATGAAAAAAAAAAAATTAAGGACTTTAGATGCTATTCTTTACAGCCTTCTATCTTCACATATCTGGACTAGACCTTAGAAAAGTAATTAAAAAAAAATAAATCCAAGTCTACAGGATTAATAGCCTACAAACCTTGCATGATTTTTTTGCTTGCAGACTTTTGCATGCTCTTCATTTTCTTAGGATACCTTGTAAAATTCTCCCTATATTTTCACATGCATCAAAGGTACTAAATACCTCTTTAAGGGCCTGATGTTAGCAAAATTAAGATGCCACCCCTTTCTCACCTCAGTAAGAAAATATATATTGCTCAATCACTCCTATTTCTATCTAAGGAGAAACAGCAAATGCTAGCAGAAGAGAGTGCATCAGCTGGTTTTACCTTTGACACAAAGCACTTTGTTGGACATTAAAAGGCAAATTTGGCTTTCAGTCATTTGGCTGCTCTTGGACTTTTTTACTGTCAACCGTAATGTCGTTTGACCATTTTGTCTCAGAAAACATCTGATTCTTCTACAAGCCAGAAATTGGTTCAAAGCATAAGGTTAATTAAATACAATATGTATACAAGGCTATACACAGTAATTTAAATGTCCTATAAGAGACAATCCCTGAAATACAGTGGGTGGGGAATCATGCAATATAGAAAAAAAGTATATCCACTGTATTTTTAGCTTGATCCTTTCAGAACTGGAATTCCCACCTGGAATGGAATAAACACAGCATTTCTCCCTTCCAAAGTTCCCACATAATGAAATCAACTATGTTTTTTTATTGCTGTAATGCATATGACATTTGTTTCCGTTTTCAACAGAAGAAGAACTACTTGCTTAAAAAAAAAAAAAATCTGCAGAGTCAGAGGAGAAGGAACTGGGGACAGAAAGTGCTGAGAAATTACACACATTTTCCAATCTGTCAAAAATAGAGCTTTTAATTTGTAGATGCCAATATGTACAAAAATATCTAACTAGGAAGAGCATAAACACAAGCTTGTTATGGATAATGAACTGAAATTGCCCACTGTGTAAATAGGGAAATACTGCTGAGTCAATACAGTGTTGGTACAGTGAGCAACACAGCCTCCTCACTTACTCAACACTTTAAAGCTCTCGGAAAAAGACTACCCAATAAACCAAAGTCAATTTAGAGATACTGGCTTACAGGTAGGGGATGGTTATTGTTAGTTTTGTCTAAGGCTTCTGAATTAACTCCTGACCTCAGAATTGAATAAAACCATAATCCTTTATGAGTCCATTTGAAAGCATCTCTTCTTCTCCTGAGTGGGTATAAAAATACCCAATAAAAGGATAAAAAAGCCAAATTACTTTAGATCATACAGTAACAAATAATCAGAACTCAGGATACAGTAAGAAAACTATAGCCATTACAGGTAGGATTTTCTCCCTCAAGAGTGTCACTCATTTTTCTAAGTGCCTGTTGCACCTTCAGAGAGTCCCACATGATAGCAGTGAGCAGTTCTGCGAGCGTCAATGCCTGCAGGATGGTATGGCTACTTAAGCAGAATATTCAGATCCTGCTAACAAACATCCACTCCGTTCAGCTTTCCTCACTCTCCCTCCTTTTTTACTCCTGGTCCTTTTGAATGGCAGCAAACATGCAGATGGATCTTCCTTTCAAAACATCCTCCCCCCATTCCCGTGGAGGCACTCTAGGCTGAATAAGTCAACCCTGGAGTTAAAGGGAGGCTAACACCTGGATCAAGTTCTGCATGAACCAATGTATTCCTGGATGGGTATTGGTGTAACCTTTGCCACCACTATGAAGTAAAAAGTGACTAAACTAAGACTCACCAGCCATGTTTTGCAAGGCAGATCAGCTACGTGAAGTCTAACTATAGGACAGAATCCATCACAAAGTATATTGTACCATGTTTGTACAATCTCTAATAAAGACAGAAGGAACAGAAGGCAAACAACAGTGGTTAAACACAATAGCACTAAGACTTCCAAGTGTGCAAGGAAACCTGGCCACATATTTCTGTGAAAAAATCTAGAACTTCAAGAGATATTCATCAATATAGCTATAAAAAAAGAACTCTGACATTCTTTAAAATGGAACCAAAAAGGGCAAAGAAATGCAAAAAACAACTGAGGTCAAGTAGAAATTTGAGAAAAACTGTCTAATTTGTAGAACCTGATTAAAAATGGCACTCACCATCAATGATATAAGAGCACAAGGCTCTAAAAAAAGTGAAACTTTTATTTCTAGCGACTATTACATTTTCCAAATGATGCTTAATAGTGTCCCACAAAGCCAACTAGAAGAAGAAATTACTCATTTTTCTGTTGGTTTTCTGTATTTGAGTATAACCTTGACTTGCATAGAGGTGTATTTTGTTATCTCAGTCAACATCATGATTTATTTTTCTGTCTTTCCCTATACCTCAACTTGTAAGCCACTGAAGAACATAGACATTAAATTTGGAATCAAGGCTCGATAATTCTGCTAAGTTTTGAAACAAGAAGATGCCATAGCTCTACTGTTTGTTCACTAAAGGTGGCAGGAGGAATGTCATGCCTTGACAACTTGATGGGAAGAAAGGAAAAACAAAAGTGAGAAATACAAGCAGAATCTTTATTAAAGGTAGATAAAGGAATCTTTGACAAGGTACGAGTTTCTTAATTTGCAAGTGAATGTCTTACCAACTAAGACATTTTTCTGTCTCCTCATAGTGATAATACTTAATGCACTTAACACCGTAAAAAAATAAAAATACTTTTACAGTAAATGCATAATACTGTATGAAGCTTCAAGACAGTATATTTGTGGTATTTCTCAGCATCCTCATACATTGTAATCCTGTCCCAAGCAGACAAAAAGAATTGGATAACTTCTCAAGAGTTTTCCTTGTCCATATTTCTGTGGGATTTTTGGTAGAAACGGGTTGCAAGAAACACTATACCACAAAGTATAAATTGATTAAGCAATGCACTATTGTTATATAGATAAATATAGAGGACCCTCACAAAATTCAACAGGAGTAAAGTAAGTCCTGCATCTAGCATGGCTGGCCCTTCCACCAATATTACTGGGGCTAGAGTGCCTGGCTAGGAGCTCTGCAGACAAGGATACAGGAGTCCTTCTGGATGTTTGTCTAGAGATGACCCAGCATGGGCCTCTGGAATAAATGAAGCCTGATAGCTTAGTGGGCTATAACAAGAAAAACTGTGGGAAACTCGAGTGAATCCACTGGAGGGCAGCCAGGATGGTCAGGGGCTGGAGAAAACAGGATTTGAGAAAACAGGATTTGTTGAGCCTTGAAGAAGACTTCAGGGGGCCTAACAGCAGAGCCCTAGTACTACAGGGAGGCTATTGAGACAACAGAGGCAGGTAATTGATGGTGGTGCACAGCAGAAGATTGAGAGACACCCACCATGCCATAAATAAGTGGTTGCAACTGCATAAAGGGGGGTAGGTGGGGAAGATTTCTGCGTGAGGATAAAAAAAGCTTCAGAACCCAGAGAGGTTGTGGAGTCTCCATCCTCAGAGACTTTACAGCCCCAGACAGCATGGTCTTAATTTAATGGTGACTCTTCAGCATAACCTTGAGCAGGATCTTGGACTAAATACCTCCTGAAATCTCTTTCAACCTGAATGATTCTGCAATTCTACATCATAAACCCAAAGAGATCCAAAGAACATCCTTAGACAGAACAGCAAGAAAACCCTTTCTCCATGATTATTTATATAACCCTTGTACTGTTAACAAAGCTGTATTTTCAAACGTCTGAACAACTGATTTGAGGACTAATGTATTTGACTATGCCACCATCAAATTAGGAGAAAAAAGTTGCTCATTTCTCTAGCATTATTTAGTTTGGAGAGGCAATTTAGCAAAAAGCATCATTAATGTTGTATGAAGAATAGAAACATCTGAATCACCAGCAAATACAAGCAGTAGGTTAAATAACCTACTAAGTCCTGCTAACTCTCATATGCTCTACAGCTTGGCCACTCTCAGGAAATAAACAGTCTAACACACAAATACATCTCCTACTTGAAAGGCTAGTAAAACAACAAGTAATCTAAAGAAAAAAAAGAAGTAATTTACATGGAGTTATTTCACCCCAAACTGTGACACTTCTTTTTTGTGAGACACAGGAATCAAAAGATAGGAAGTAAATTTTGAGATTTTAATTTTATCTAAAACCAGTATACACCTGAACATTTAGCACCAACTACTGTAACAGTGATTTTTCTATAGCTGCTTCCTATACTACACAAGTGAACACTATATTAAAGAATTGCCCAGAGCACATATGTGGATATTCTGCAGGAAGATAGCATACCCTCATTATTTAAATGCCAAAATAATAAGGTTTTTCCTCAAACTTTAATTATCACTGACATAAGTTATGCCTGAAATATACCAAATAATTTGGCATGTTTTTTTCCCAGTGCTTTAAGGTTAGTTACGTATACATTAATTCCCACAATGACAAACAAAGAAAAAATTATTCTATATGCAGCCAGCCATTTATCACCAAAACAGTATAGTTGACAGAAGTATAACAGAATGCGTTGTCCTGACACTGGCTTGCCTGTAGCAAAACACAGAACATACCCTCCATCAATACACAAAAGTACTGACTTACATGATGTGATATTGTTATTGACTTCAAATACATTCCTTTTTCCTGCTCTCCTGGAAGACTTATTTTTCAAGGAATCATCAAAGGCATCGTCACATCCCAAAGGGGGAAAAACACCCCATCAAAACAAACATACAAAACTACAACAAAAACAACTTCTAAAGAAATCTAAAACTCAAACATATCTTTTCTGACACTTGATGAACACTATTCCCATCAGAAATCAAAAGATGGCATTTACCTGGCATAACCCTTGCATTAAAAGGAAACTGAAGTGCAGTATCTAAAAGGTGTCACAATAGCATTGAGACAGCTGGGTGAAAAGGAATTAAAAAATATGTAAACCTATATTAACAACCATTGTTTCTTGAATCACTTCCATAATATGTTACCATTTTTAACACCTAAAATTACTCTGGTAACAGCTCTCACTTCAAGGCAACAAATGTAATTCTTATTAATGTTCTTCTGGAATACATAGAAAGAAAAGTTACACATTCCTTAGAAAAGAAATATAATTATTTTGCTGCCCCAAACTCCAATGTTCCTTTCTGCAAAAGAAATAAAAGGCCAAGCTCATTCCCTTACAGTTTAAGGCACTTCAGCATGAAAAATCAATTGGGCTGTTCATACGCTTACAATTAGGTGGTTGCTTAAAAACTGCTGAATTAGATGCAAAAAGAGGCAAAAGTGAGAACAAAAGGCTCACTTCCACTCTAGCCCAATGTGCTTGGTGATATATTAGTTAGGACCACTTATTTTCTAGGCTAGGGCACTACTCAGAGTAAATTCTTCTGAAAGACCTCTTGCAGTGACTGTGAGAGCCACTTTTTTTTTTTTAAACATAGTATTTATTTCCTCCTCTTCTGCTGGGTAAATAATGATGCAAACTGTAAGTTTTATCAAAAGGCAAAAGTTCAGCATTGTTTAAACAGAAAAATTATTCTAATAAAAACCTGATAGACATGTAATTATGACTTCTTTCTTCTTTGGAGAGCATTGAAAAGAAAAAACGACAAAGATCTATCAACAAAAAAAAAAAAAAACCCAAAAAAAAAAACCAAGAGACTGAAGCAAATATAGGCAAAACTACAATTTAGTTCTGAAAGTGATATTTGAAAGTCCCAATTGGAACACGTTTTTCACTCTCAGAAGATGGTAGATGTTACATTCAAGTTATCACCAAGTAAAGCTAACCTTATTGCACATTAATTTTATGTTTTCTGTTCTTAATCCAACTGGAATGCTGCTGGCAATTTTCTTTATTTTGCAAATTTCACATATAAAACTGCAAATACAGTAAGAGTTTTGAGCAAAGAGATTTTGAGCACAGTTGCAGCAAAACAGAATTGAATTTTAGGTCAGCAATTCTTGTAACCAAAATGTCTCATTAAGCTGAGACAATCTTCTGACTGAAAAGCTCTGAGAACAGGTATTTGATATCGGGCTTTATAAATACCCTGTAGAAAACAAGGTAGCATTTTCACACACTATTTAAAAGTATCACCTAGTGGACTAGGTGTTTTCCATCACCACAACGATGGAACCAAAAGGTTCTGCTTTGAACTCCAAAGCGTGTTCCTAGCATTATCCTATTGCCTATGCAAGTTATAAGACTAAGTTTGGATAAGACAACAAATTTAGCATTGAAAACAGTGTCAAAATAGCTCATTCAACTAACTATGGTTTATATAAAGAGGAATGAAGTCATTCTCATCTTAAAAAAAAAAAAATTTCTTGGAAAAACAAAAATGCAGTCAAAGTTTGTGGACTCAGTTTGAATGCCTTGACCAAAACAGAAGAGGACCTTTTTGAGGACTTAAACTTAAAAAAAAGATAAAAAGTCAAACTGAAACAAAAAGCCTTGGATAAGAACTTAATTCAGTTGTAATCTAGGTAGTGATTTTAATTATACTGCTGAGGTAAATTACATAGTCAGAGGATGGGCACAAACAAGAAATTTGGCATCTAAACAATATTTCTGGCAGAAGCAGAGAGGGCAAGAGAAGTAATAGCAGGAAAAAGCACATAAGCTTGGCTTAAATACCATTCTAATTTGCCAAGGGCAAATACATCCTTTGTGAAAGCACCTCCATACTCCTTAAACACCAGTTGTGCCATTTGCCAAAGTGCTCAGATTCCATCAATACAGTGTTTTGGTCACATGGATTATGGAGCAATGGCTGGAGTGCTTTACATGGCCTTGGCATAACAGCCCTTTCCCCTCAGATTTATTTTGCCTTCCTAAGTATTGATACAACCAGGGATTAATCTAAGTTCTTCTATCTAAGAACTAAATTCACATCTTAGAGCAAAAAGGTCAGTAAGCTACACGTCAATAATTCATTTCAAGAAACACTTGGGATTCCAATCCAAATACCTCCCCTACACATATACAACAGGATCAAGCATCTGCTAGATATATGCTAACATTAACAGCCAACGCTTTTGGTAGGGGTAACTTCCAGTTTTACTGAGATGCACACAACATGGATAATATAAAGTCTTCTACTACAAAAAGAAGGGGGTTATATACTGAACTAAGGCTTAGACATATCTATTTTCTTTTTTTTTCCCCCAAGACATGCCTCCATCTGCAGCTGTCACCAAAGAAGCTGTCCCTCAGACAGTGAAATAAATAATATCTGGGAATAAAATTCACTTACCATAAATAAGTAGTGACAATGCTCATGCAAGTAAACTGATTTAGAGGTGTATCCACATTTCACCTTCCTCCCTTCTACACCAGCATAAACTGTGTCCACACAAAAAAGTCTCTCCACCAACCCCCTAACCTTTATCCCAAAGGCTCCTCCTCTCCTGTTTCAACAAAGCAGAAACTGCTGTGCAAGGCCTTAATGAAAAACTGGTGTGTACAATTAGTCCAGGTGTTCCCAGCACCTCTCCCTTTCATGCAGCTGCACCCACTTTGCAAACGAGCTCTTAGTGTCTGAAGAGGACTTGGGAGTTAGAGCAGGGAGGTACCCTCAGAGAGGCCTTTCTACCACCTGCCATCCCTTAGGTAAGATGAAGCTCAGCTGCTGAGATTTTAACAGTTATGAAAGAGGTCCACGTCATCACAAATACTGTTCTGTTCTTCAAGGAGCGAGCCACCTTACTGTCTTTGATTGTAAGGTGGGTAAACTCCTGCAGCAGTGAAGCAGATAGGAATGGTGCAAAGTAATTTTACACTAAGAAACATCCATCAGAAAACTGTTAACATAGATGACAGTATCCAAGTCTCTCGTTAATTACTTGACTGTAAAACTTAAAGAGCTTTAAGTTGACAAGTGTTCTCAACGGAACAGACATAATTAATTCCCTAGGAAGGGAAAATAAACACTTTGAAAAATGCATACTTCTATGTACAATGTAAATTATGTTTTCCACATTTGTACCTCTTCTTTCCCATCTCCTTACAGACCAGAAAACATCAAGGAGATTTATATCAGCACCTTAGCCATAGAAATAAATGTAGAAATTAACTTTCCAAGACTTAAATAACAAATATGATATATGAAACAATATTTAGAACTAAGAAAAATGTTATCATAGGGAAAGATATGTGACTATTGTTGAAATAGAGTATATTTCATTAAGGTGAGACGATTTTCTATTACTGCTAAATAGTTAGTCTTTACTAACTACTAAAAACCAGACAAAACAGAAAAGGAAAATGAAAAAATAGCACCTTTAAGTATGCCACATATTCTCATATGGCTTTTAGCTTTAGTAAGCAAGAAGTGAGGAAAACATTCAAATGCATTATTTTTACTATTTTAAATGTTGTTTTTTTCCTAAATTATTTCTAAGGACCAAGACCCAACAATGTCCTATAAAGAAGTTAGTGAAATGAGATTGACTAAAGCAGCAGTATTTTTAGAGATGCTGTGAGAAAAACACAAGGCAATGCCATTGTTAGCAAACTAATGACATGGATTTTCTTCTAAATAGCAAAAGGATATGTAAAGAATAATGCAGCGTTTTAAGTAGGCTATTAAGATCTAAGTTTCTCTTAATAGAAGCAAATCTCATTGTTTTCAGTGTGTGTTTTTTTAAGAACCATTCAGAAAAAAAGGGTCATGCTCAACTTTTTATATAACAAGGTGTGACAGAAAAATATTCTTCAGGCTTTATATGGGAAGAAAAATGTACTGTCAGTTTTTCTTCCTCTTTCCTATTTTTTTTCTCCTAGTCTATAATGTGCTGTATTGGCAAATGGAAATAAGAAAATGTCCTATTTCTTTCTCTTCTCTAACATCTTCAGAAAAGAGCCTGATTTTTTCAGAGTTTTTTACATTGGGTAGAAAAGACCATCTATTTCTGTGCTACACATTATCCATTTAAATTTTCAAAACACATTCAGCTGAGCTTGGGAATCTCATTGGGGTTTCAGTCTATTATGAAGCTCAGATTTTCAATCATGACTAAGCTCCTGAGTCCTGGTTGTCTGATTTCTCACACTTGCAAACTATCTTTACAGGTAAGTCAACCACCTTGCTCTCAGACAGTTTTGCTCCGGACACTATTTCCCACATGCAGGATGGGTTAGATTACACCTCATTTGACACCCTCCATGTGCACCTGGTGAGAAGGAAACTTTCCTGTCTGACCATTCAGGAGCCAGTCTGGCAGCCACACTCCCACCACCAGAGACTTCAGCTGCTGAGGCTGAGGCCCTTTCACAGGAGATGACAAATATTATATCACCCAGTGTAAAACTCCCTGCCCCAGGGAAGTACCTGGGCAACCCCACCTGAACCTGAGGAATATGAAACCCACTGGGCTCTGTGTTGTGTGGGCTTCCTCCACTGGGTCCAGACTACAACCAGCACTTGGATAAGAAGAACCCTCACCACTGAGAAGACCAGAAGAAGAGGACCAATGGAATGCTGTCAGGGTCCACGGAGTGGTGATACTTTTTCTATTTAATCTCTCTGTAACTCTCTTTCTCTCTTCTCCTCCCTTTTCCTATTTCTGCCTCTCCCTCTCTCCCTCACATTTACTGTTAAATAAAAATCCATACTATTGACTTCAGCACATGATCTGGTTTGCCCATTAATTTGGACAGAGACATCTCTCTAATAATTTTAATAACCAGACCTTAACGGCACATAACACCTGCCTTCGCTCTCTTGCTTCAACAACAAAAAATTATTGGACTGCAACACCAATTTTGCTTCGTGTCAGTTACTCTGTACCAAAACCAAACAAAAAAAACCCACTCAAAGATGACCTGGAATAAACATTATGATAAAGGGATGTACAGATTACATGGGGAAACACTCCCTGAGTTTTCACTCTGCTGTAGAATGGATGAGGACAAAACCAACCCTGCATCTGCTCAGGGAGTGTGCATTCAGTCAAAGATGAAAGTAACAGCTGAAAATGCATTTCATTAACAGCCAAGGTAAGAAATTACTACCAGACTAGGAAATCCCTACTACATTTCCCACAGCCAGTAAACTTTCACTTTTTCAGACTCAAAGGGTCAAAAATGAAGATTGAACTGTGAGCTGTTAGAAGATAACATAAAAGCCATTTAAATCACTCAGCTGCCCCTAACAAGGTATTACAACAGGTTATCTAAATCTCATAGTAATTTCTAGATGATGATACTGGGTTTGGACGACAGCTGGCCTTGCAGAAGCTTCATTTCACCTTGACACTATTCTACCCATAACTTGCTAGCAGACAGAACAAGACAAAGATGCTGATAAATACAAAGGGCAAACAAAGAATGATCCTTCCTCCTTTGCTTTTGAATCTTCTTCCTTAGGCTGTTCTTGTGACACATTGTGTGTTTTAGACATCAAAGTTTTTTTAGGCCTGCAATGACAATTTTGAGACAGAAAATACAAAACTAGCACAAGCAGAATGTAAGGAGTATGTCATTGCCCTTCTCTTGCATATTTTTTCCCAGAGCTTTCATGTATGCCAGTGTTGCATGTCATGAAGCACTATATTGAATGTCATAGTGTGTGACAGAGTTATGTAATTTTCACATTTGGAATAGCTGCTCTGTCTAGGTCATAAAGTCTTTTTATTTTTACAAACATACATCTACTACTAATTTGGAATAAATGTGTTTATTTACATGCAGTGTTGTGAGCAGCATACATATCCTGATGCACAGAAAATCAGCATGATGGTTGGTGTCAAGAAAGTGTAGTTAACTGATTATAGCTGGAGCTTAAGTTTAGGACTCCTGAATTATCTTCTAAGCTATGCAACTGATTATTATATAACTAGAGTCTATGGTACCTTATAATATTAAAAGGATCCTGAGGACCAACTAATATTTATGGCATAATTTAAGACTCCAAGTGAAATGAGTGTTTATCAGTATGACAATAAAAATTTGCTAGTTCAAAAAAAAAAGTCAATAGCAGCATAAAAAATTCAGGCTAAGTATGAGATGACCTGGGCTTATAGTTTCTAATGGAAGTCTTCTCAACCATGCCATGTGAAGATCTGCCCTGCTAATAACTTTTCATAAAATCATAGAATAATTCAGGTTCAAAGGGATCTCAGCAGGTCACCTGATCCAATCTCCTGCCCAAAACAGGGTCAGCTATTCTTTAATCCTTCCTAAGAAGCCATTAATCATTCCCTCAGAGCTGAGTTATCAAGAGCATCGTGAATTGTTTAGTAACCTGATTACAATGATTAATTAATCAAGCCTGAATTTTGCTAATCCAATTACAGTATTCTCAAAGAACTCAAGGCACATTTGGATGCACAATGCAGTTACTCGTGATACGGGGCAATTCATAGCATTTTGAAGATCAAGACAGTGTGGTTTATTTAGCAGTGCCTTTGCTAAGGGAGTGTTGACATAGGCATTCTCTGTTATGGAGCCAAAGGGTTTAACACTGCCTGTTAATTGTATATAGTGGGACAGAATGCTTACAACAGCTCTTCTATGGATGGGGAGCCAGGGCTCAGGCAGCCATCAGGAAGGAGGAATATTACTACAGATCTCAGAGTGAGGGTGCAGTTCACTAGAGGCAGCTCATGATTTATACACAGGGGCACATGAGTCACAAACAACACAACTGGCTACAACTGCCTTTTAATGCAGAGCTGGTAGAGAGCAGCCTTGCCCTGAAAACATGGATAATCACTTCAAATATATTTCCTCTGTGCACTTTAGGAATGGCTATGAATGACAATTTCTTTTGTTTGAGCTAATGTCCATGTTTCTTTTGGGGAAGAAGAATCACAATAGGAAAAAATCTGAAATTATCATCTTGTCTGATTGACCACAGAATTCAATCCACACAAACCTTCTTCTTTACCTCAATATGTTCTATATCCCATAGAATCAGTGCTATTCTGGTGCTTCAAGGAGACAATACCATTAGCAGAGAAAAGTTATGAAGAGACAGCTTCTGTAAAAATGTTTGCATCTACTTACAAATTAACATGTATCGTTGCCTGGTCAGATTCCTCCAACAAGATTCTCCAGCTGGCATAAATCGCCACTGTCCTACTGCTGATCTTCAAATGATTTAGTCCATTAGAATCTAAGTCATTCTTCCACCAATATTTTAATGTTCTGTTTATACAAAATGGCTTTTGTTCTTCAAAAGAAAAGAAAAAGGCAACACACATAAACTAATGGGATGATAAACAATTGCTTATTTGAAGTGGCATTTAAATTTACTCTCTAATCCTGAAACCACTGGGGAACTAAACAATTGTGATATGATCACAAAAAGCAATCATGAATATATGGATCTCAGTCTAAAGGGAATACACCTAGGGGAAGTGCAGTTACTTATCATGCATGTTTCATAACAACTGAGGGTTTTGTACAGAGAGGAACTGAAACATTTGTTACATTTTATTTACCAAAAACATAAGGAAAAAACAACACTAAAACACGATACTGAGTTGCAAGGTTTGAAGACATCTACAGTATAATAGGGGAAAGTTTAATGCATACTAGCCAGGATACAGAGAAGGTGACAGAGAAGAAAGCTAAAAATAAACCTGGTGGGTGGCAGTGTGGGCGTGTGTTTCCACTGGTTTAGCCTGAGAATTTTTCCCAAAGCTATACAGAAGGTCTCAAGTGCATCTAGTCAAAGCCTACTTTTAAAACTGTTAACTTGTTAACCATTGATATTTCTGAAGAGGGTTTTTGTTTGGCTTTTTTTTTTTTTTTCATTGTTACATCTGTTGGTTTCTCTCCTTTCCTTCTGTCAGACACTCACTCCTTTAACTCTCCTCCCCTTCCAAGTCCATGCCTGTACTGAGGGCAGCCTCTCTGGGTATCTGGATTTCAGCGACAACACATTGAATCTGAAGTATCTTTATTTAAATAACGTTTTTAATTATACTGTGCTTCATAATAAAGCCACAGCAACCTGCTGTTTTGCTTCTGCTCCTGGGATGTTTACAATTAAGCAGAGCATAATGCCATAGTGTCATGCCACTCCTAAATTCAAGGCTGTGTGAAAAGAGCAGATAGGAATGCACTCCAATGCATGTATTATACTCTCCCCAGCCCCCAAGTTTAAGAAGGCTATATTCAAAATCCTCTGCTGTAATACCAACATGATGAAATGACTGTGTTTAAAGGCTATAAGTTTATAAACTGTAGTGAAGTAATTTGTATAGAAATTATACCATTTCTCTTCACAAGCATAAAACCTATCACATTCTATCACGAAAAGCAGTATTTTTAATTCTTTATACATGGAAGCAATCTTCCAAATACTCTAAGCAGGTAAATGTTATTTATTTCATGCATATCCTATACAGCTGAAGAGTGGGGACACAGCAAAAACATCACTTTCTGTGTCTGCAGAATTCCACCAGGCAAATAATTAAGCAATGCTTTGACTCACTGGGGCACTTTGACCAAAATTTGCACTTTCCCATCTAATATAATAAATATAAGTTTATATGAGGTCGTGCCCAGCTCCAATAATGTAAGTGTACTTGCAGCTTTATATACCATTCATAAAATCCCCATAAAGCCAGGCACAGTGTGATACTACAGCTCCTCTGCATAGTCGTTCTGCCCTTGCAGACTGGGTCTTCTATAGCCATAATTAAATTCAATCACTGCTAATTTATCTTGTATTTTAGCCAAAATTATTATACTGAGACAGGCTGAAAGTAGCTGTAGGGCTTTCTCTATTCAGTCATTACAGGGATTGCATTTGTTTCCAACAAGTAATAAATGTGAGTCGAGGACAATACAGTGGCAATGATGTTAAGTTATGCAGATGAAATCCAAGTACAAAAGGCACTTAAGAGAGACAGAATACACATTTTCAGTCTAAATGTACTGTTAACAAATTCAACCTTTCATTAACTAGGGCCAAACCAAAGACTTCCAAGTTGTCTCAGTACCAGCAAGAAAAGGATTTGTCAGCACAATATGTAAGGGTCACACTGTGTGAACTGCAGATGAAACTGTCAGGCTAATTCTAAAAGGGAATAAATAAGTGAAAACAAGCTGCTCTCAAATGTTAAACAATTACTTTGAAATTACAAATAGTCTTGACTTCAGAAGTACCTTGCCTGGTTCTTCTTTTCACCCATGCCAAAGCAAATTAATGAAAAGCAAGGAAAGCTGCACATAAAAGAATAAAAAGGCATATAACTAAATACTTCACAATTTCATAATGTAAAAATAAATTCAGTTGTGTTACATAGTGTTATATTTTGATCACCTAATGCTACTGCTATTCTGCTGTGTGCCCAAACTACCTTCATGGATACAGAATTATTTTTCAGCATCTATATTACTGTTCTCCATGAACCTATAATGATTTATATGAGGATCTAACCCTGTTTTCTTTCCTTAAACAAATTTAACATTTCACATGAAATCCATTTTGCAGAACATCTGTTTAATCTTCATTATTAATACATGATAATCACAGATCTCATTCTGTTAGCTTCTGTATAAAACTAGCATCATGCAAGAAAAAGATTATTTATGAAGATTTCAGCATCTTAAGTACATTCTGTCCTCCCCAAGTCATAACACTTTTTTTTAAACCAGATGATCATTTTCCTGAATAGAATTATATTGTAATAATATCTGAGGCAATTTTGCCTCTGAAATTGGTGTTTAAGCATTGTAAAGTATGATTAAACTTACAGTGCAATGTTGTCTTGGTCCCAGTGAAAAAACTGCATCTTTCTCTAAAGGTTTTTCTAGGTGAAAAAAATTAATTTGAAAGAATGCTCTACCACTAATGCATAACGTTTACCTCATTATGTTAACAATGCCTTGTAAAAGAGTTCATAAACAAAAAAAATACACAAACAGGTCAAGTGAATGAGAAGAAGGCACAGAGAAGCATTTCTCTATTAAAACCACAAAACACTACATTAAAGTTGGGCAACCTACATAGCATCATGGATGTTACATATTTTGAGTGGATGTACCTAAATGATGGAAATTATAAACTGCAGCTAAACTCTGGTAGAGAAATACTGTTCATGGGAAATACTCACTTTTCGGACATTTTTGGTGATGCAGGAAATACTGTAGCCAAAGACGTCCTACAGCATTAATTAAGGAAACGCTGTACTTACCAGTTTACACTACCTGGCATTAGTGTCACAAGTAACGGAAAACCTGGCTGAATACTTGCCTCAACAGACAAAAAAAACCTTACAAAAATTGCTGTGTTGAGTTTCACCTATTTCTTCTCTCCACATTTTGGGGAAGGGCTTCCAGTTCAAGAAAAAGACAGAGTAAAAAGCCATGGAAAGAATTAAAAGTCTCAGTCACAAACTTTATATGTTCATAAGAATAGGAAACAAAATATTGTAACACAGCCTCCAAAATTTTGAATAAAGTCTTAACTATGAAAACAGCCTCACTACATGGAAATTTCACAAAATGCTTTTAGCGTTTTATCCTTTAGCTTTTACAAAGTATTTTAACTATTTTGAAATGTTTTTCTACTAAGCTGATTTTTTCTGTTAATGAGGGAAAAAATGAATTCCAATGCTTTATGTTAATCAGGTGTCCTGATAACAACAACCATACTTCTCCAGATATTCTCTCAAAATTGTCACCTTCTCTACTAGTGTTACACATAACATGCATGCAAATACCTCTAGAAATACATTACTAAAGTGCATTTAGTCTATATATTAACTTAAAACATGCAATGCAGATGAGTGCTGACCAGCATAAAGATTAATATAGAATATGTGGATAAAAGTATGTATATAAAATTTATGTTCTTTATGCATCAAAGAGATTTATGATTACTGACAGACAGGTTTGTTATATAGGGTTATTTTCCACAGTAATACTGATTATTTTTTAATATCACAATATACAAAACAGAGGCATTAATCTACTGCACAGTATCACAAACAAATTAATATCGTTGGGGCTCAGTTCTTATTTTTTGCCTTCAGACAAAAAATGAAAGAATCATGAATTTCAGGATTAAAACAGAAGGATTTTGTCTCCTGTCTAGAAATAAACATGCTAGAGGTCTCTAATGGTGATGGAAGAGTGTTAACAAATTTACATGCATTTTGGATTGCCAACACATTTTTGCACATGCTTTTCCATTGTACCCTGTGCATCTGGCAAAAAGTATCATTTTGTCTTCCGTTATCCTTCAACCCTTCCCACCTAAGTCTAGGATATCAAGCCGTATCCTGACCTATACCTTCCTGTGCTCTGCCTGCAGAAACTTCTGTCCATTCTAGCTCCAGCTGTCCAAAGCTGAGAAGTCTTGCTATCTCCCATAAAGAAAAACATGTTAAGGACTACTCAAAATAAAAATAACTCTAAATTTTCCACAACATTTGGGATACTAGAAATAATATTCTGATAACTGCAGTTATTTAAGGTAAAAATATTAAATCTTAATGTTGTTTATTCATCACTACCAGTGCTTTCAGTGGAGGGGGAAAGATCAATATCTAAAGCTAACAATTAAAAATATACTTGCTGCTGGTTACTTAGGAGTTAAGTTGCTTAAAATAATAACAATTTTGTTGCATTAATAACTCTAGGTAAAGTTAGCAAAATATAAAGTTGGTTGTTGTTGGGGGGTTTTTTCCACATGAAATCCCTAATATCCCTTTTCTTCTGGAGAAAAAGCCAATATTGCCACTGCCCATTAAAGGCCTGGAACCATCACAGTCTCTGGCATTTAGGTATTTAGTTTCAGAATTTGTGTTCTATTGACAACATCTACCTACAGCTATTAATCTGCTGGTCATAAAGCAGTTGGTGTTGTAGTGACACTGTTGGGTTTTTTTTCTGTAAATAAACATTAACATATCTGATCTCAGTCCTTCGTAGGCAAAGCACTGAACAGGCAAGAAGGCTTGGAGTAAAACTTGGTAATTTTTTCATCGCCCTGGAATAAAAGCAGAGCTTCACCAACTATCTAATTTGTTGAATATAGAAATCTTAATAGTCACCTCAAACACTCATGTGATTATCACTGCTTTGGTCAATTCACTGGTGATGTAGCTTCCATTACTCTGACGAGCGACACCCAAGAGACACAATTTCATACTGTTGTTTCCCTCCCAAAAATGAGGAAAACATTTCCACTGTTGTCATGTTCTGAAAGATCTGATTTTGTGCCCCACCGTACACGAACCCTTTGGAAAAAAGGAGCATTTTGTGACGAAGTCCCTGAGGGAACCCTGACGGGAGGATAACTCCAGGCCTAAGGGCTGGGCGCCATCCACGTGCAGGGCCCAGCTGGGCTCCGCGAGGCCTAGGCCGCTGGCAATCCCAGGCCACACACAACCACTTCCAGTTGGCACCAACCAACCACACTTAATAAAGGTTAAAAAAACCTGTGCCGCTGTTGGTAGGGAATAGTTTAAAATGAAATGTGTGAGAAACAGCCCTGTGACCACCGAGGTTAGTGGAGAAGGAGAGGGAGGAAACGCTCCGGGTACCAGGGCAGTGCTGAGGCAGATTTATCCTAAAGGACTGCGGCGCACTGAGAGCCCACAGCGGAGCACGGGAAAGTGCGAGGAGCAAGGAGCAGATGAGAGGAGATCTTTGCACTGACTGAATCCCCACTCCCCCTTCCCTGAACCGCTCAAGGGCAGCTGATAGAGACACTGGGGATGAAGGAGTGAAGCTGAGCCATGGAAGAAGTAGAGAGAGGCAAGGGGAAGGAGAAGGTGGGCTTGGTTTTGCTCACTCATCTTCCTACTCTATTTTTAATTGGCAGAACATTACAATAATTTTTCTCCAGGTCATGCCTGTTTTACTTGTGTCACACCAGGTAAGTGATAACCCTGTTTCTTGACCCAGGAGCTTTTTCATTGGGTTCTGGCCACCCGCCCTGCTGAGGAAAAGAAGACAGTGGCTGAGTGGGCACCTGGTTGCATCCATCCAATCCCACAGAGAACAGGGACATGAAGGCTCTGTTCTGCAGATACAGAAAGGCAAATTCTCATTGACTGCAGAACTCGTGAGTCAGGAGAACTGCTGATACCTTTTAGTCCTCATATGCTGCCCAGTGTGATGACTGTACACATAGGAAAGGAATGTCAGATGACAGATTTCCTATGTAAATTTGAAAATATTACCCAACATTTGCAGCTGTGGTAAATTTTGACCTAATTATGAGACAGACATACATTGTGATATGAACTTTAGATTTAAAAGTCAGACTTCAGTGTTCTTGCAAATGAAGATCACTCCATTACAAAGTACATAAACACATGACTAATTTTAAACACCTGATCCCACTTCGAAAGAACAGATCAATGATTCAAGTTAGCTTCTCAAAATTTAAAGTAAGTTAGATGACTATTATTTGTTTCTTCATTTCTTAGAGATACCTGGGGAATGCCTGGGGACTAAAAGTAAAAAGTAAAAATAATATACAGAATTGAACTGTTTTAACCAGATATTTCAAAGCACATATTTAATTCCAGTTTTCTGTCTATTTTCTTTGCTGACTGTGGAAAGCAAATTTCTTGCACCACAACAGAACAATTCTGCATGTCTTAGCAATTTTTATTGGATTTTAGTTTTCCTATAGGCTCTATCAACCTGCCTGTTAGGTAAAAAAACACTTTACAAAAGTAAGTGTTAAATTTTACTTGAAACTGAGTTTCAAGTTTCAAAACTCTCTGACAGTGTACTGCAAAATATAAATTCCCATCTGACAGAGAATCCAATTGTCCCTATACCAGGAAATGCAGTTTGGTCATAACTTTTATTCCCTCAGAAATGTGTAATTTACATTCTTTCAATTCAAAAAGGACACTGTAAAAGGTGTCACCTTTATAAAAGCTGTTTCAATAAAATTTTACTTCCACACTGTATTTTAAAATTAATTTGACCTTGAATTCTAAATTTCAGAAAGGTGAGAATACTACACTTCTTTCTAGATGATCATTTAAAAAATATATATAAAAATTTGACAGCATATCCACTGCATTTGAGACTGCAAATTAGGACACTTGGCAAAGAAATATGTGGTGCACCCCAACTTTTAGGAAAGTATATGTTGTGGTTTGAAATATACTACCCCGGTTCCCTTAAAACAGCTACATTTTTTCTAACCGTTAATTAAAAGGTTAGTAGACTTGTATTCTGGCTTCCCAAGACAGGAGAAGACAAACAAATTATTTCATATAATTATGCCAGTAAGGGGAAAGATCTGAGTCCCTTCAATAGGAGTAGTTTAACCCTGACCTTGCAAGGAAAAGTATAAGGTATGCATCAACACAGAGTAGCAAAGCTAAGATCACCAAATACTAGCTGAATTATGATAAAATTTAAAAAAAAACCAAAAACCCCCAACAAAATAAAAAAACAATAAAAACCAACCAAGCAAAAAAACCCCACCAAAACAACACCACACAAAAACCCCCACAACGACAACCAAAAAAAAAAAAAACAAAACCAAACGCTGAAATAAAATCAGCTCCTTGTATTTCTTGTAGCAGATGTCTCTCGAGACAGAGTTTAACTGGCAACTCCAAGAGGATATCCTCAAAATATCATATTTTCTGTTGCCATGTAACATCCAGTAGAGGTGCAGTGAAACAATACCTCTTGCTAAGGTGCAACTTCCCACAAGACAAGTTGTATCTATGCCTGCCTCCTGCAGTAGTGTAATTTTGTGCATTTCTTAATGGCACTCACATTATGGGCCAACATCTTTTCTTCAAGGATCACCAGAATTGCACTCTGAAGTGTTTTTCTCTACTCACACATTTAGCCTTGCCTATGTTATTTCACAGTTAGCAGCTATCAGCTGCATTCACATAAATTCTTTTTGTACATTTCAGTACAGAAATTATATATAATGCACTGCAAGTCCTCACATGCCCTTTTCTCCTTGATACAGTCTTACAAATCACTGAGACATTCTTCATAGTTAATCAGTTATCTCCCTACCCACTAAATGTGACACTTTATACCATTAGTTTAGTAATGGCTTTCATGGCTTTGTCCTCAGCTGAAAGACATCTTCTGAGGAAGATTTTCACATTTCAGTTCTCTCAAACTATTGGTAGCATGATATTATTTGTGAGACAGAGGGCTTGCAAAATGGCTGAAGTTGTTTTAAACTTAAATTTCTATGGCTCAGTTCTAGGTTATATCTGACAATATATCTCTCTCAGGAAGAGGAGAGAAGCACTGTCCTTAAGTCTTAGTATTTTTCTCTGCTTTCTTACATATAGGCTGTCAAAGCCACAGCATTTTCTCCTGTGGTCTCAAGGAAAGCACTAATTGGAAAAACAGTCAATAGCAACAGATGAGTGGTGAAAAATTCTGGTCAGTTAAATTCCTATTAAGCTGATTTTCAATTCCTATCAAAAAGAACAGGATATCTATCAGAAAGAGCAGGGTATCTGAAGATGGGAAGATTTTTTTGGTTGAGCACAATGCCTGTTTGCAAATATAGTGCCCTTCTTATTAGCGGCTGTGTCTGCAGTTTGAGTGTATGCTCTATTAGATGTTTTCATAAATTATTGATCTAAATGGTGCATGTAAAAAGCATGGGAAGATATTCCTGAGGCTTACAAAAGCATATAAAGAAATATACTATAATTTTTTTTCCTTAAATATTTTCTTCACAGCGCTCTCAGGGTTATCTGTTTGCACTTTATGAACAGCAGTACTTTAGTCCACTATAAACATGTACAATAAATATTGTATGAGAGTACTCACAAATGTAGGGCAAATTCTAAAATGCACAAAGAGCTGTGCATTGGTGGTATCAATTCAGGAAATACTCGATGGAATATTTTATTCTCACATTCTTTCTCAATATAATTATGCATTTACTGTATCTGTTTTAAAGTCTGTTCAAATGGGAATAAAAAAGTTTGGAACAGCACTATTAATACTTTCTCAAATGTACAAATAGAAGTGAAAAGTTGAGTTCAGCACACAGACTCCATCAAGAATATCTGTGTTCTAATTTCCCACTTTGTAAAGACTTAAGTATGAGCATTATTTTCTACACATGTGCAGATTTCTCTGCAAATACCTGAGCTTCTTACATATTTCAACATAAGCATAACATGTGAGTCTTTGCAGGACTGAGATCTTTTCCAGCTCATACTGACCTCAATGGGAATCAGTTTATCCATTCTTCAGGTTAACAAAAAGCATGTTAATATAATTAGACTAAGATAAGAATACACTGGTTAGAAATATCAGTAATAATTGGGGGTATTGCAAATGCCACAGCACCTAAATTTATCTTCAAGTCATTAAATTCCCTAGTTTCCCTGGATTTTGTGCTTGCAAATGCAGGAAGATGTAACTTCTCCATTTTCAAGCAATGCATTTTGCACATCAATACAAACACAATACCAATAGAGCCAAGAAATAAACATCACCACTTATGAAAAAAAGGACAAGCCAGCAGTTCATTTTCCTCTACTCTTTGAATTACTTAGGACGTTACAGAAATATATTTTTGTTCCCTTACTGAAAGAGAAGATTATGGTCGAAATTTGAACTGTGAAGGCAGCCTCCAAACTGAGAGACAATCATCATTTAGACTGTTTCTGTTTCATAAAGAGAGGGAGTTTTGGGGTTGTTTTTTGGTTTGTTTTTTTGTTTGGGTTTTTTTGAGAGCAAGAGAAAAAGATCAATACTGTTTTAATGTTAGAATCAAGACATCTTTATTAATGGGCTAAAGCAAAATGTACTTCTTAAACGTGATGCTTAAAGGCTATGGGCCGAGACTGTCAGCTATTTCTCCATATCAGCAAAGAAACCCACTGTCACCATTAAGGCCATGCAGAAACAAAGAAGCCCAGTCTGGACCAGGGATGATATTATTTCTTGCTTAATAAGCAAAGCTCTTAATAAGCAAATGCTGCTTAGATTTATCATCTGGGTTTCCAGAAAAACTGAGGAGGAAATTGAGGTTATGAGATTAAGTGTGCTCAAAAACATCTTCTCTAAAGTGATGGGATAATCCTAATGCTTGTACAATAAACTAATATAATAATCCTAAATTATTCCTAAACAAAGATTTATCGAGTGGGGTCATAATGCAAGTTTGATTTTAACATATTACTACAAGCTGCTCATGACCCTGTCATAGCTGAGAAACTTAAAATAAGATCAATTGCAAGGTGATAATAAAAGCATTTGAGACAAGAACTTCCCTATAAATAACGATCATCCCTACACCCTCCTCTCTAGTAACCCATAAACGTGTCCTTTGGTGAGATCCCATCTGGTGAAACCCCTTTTCTCACACAGACTATCACTCCAAAATTCCTGAACCACACTGTTTCACTGCTGTAGTCCTTGAAGCATAGCCAGAGTGTGATCCAGTGGCCTTTGGGGCAGATAGGCAGGCATCCATGGCCAATACACAGCTGCGACCATCAAACTGTCCCTCCCTCTTACTCTAATTTGGTTTCTGAATGAAAACGTCCAACTGTCCTGTTAGATCTTTGATTTCAAGCCAGGCCTTTTTCTCTAGTGCCGAGTATCACCCCTTTCCCACAGATTTCTTTTGCATGCATGCATGTATACACACACAATTTAAAATACTCTATTCACAGATGTGAGGAGAGGCAATTGGCTTTCCATCAAAGTTAGTAGAAGCCAAAGAGTTAAGCATATCTGAAAAGAAAGAAGAGCAGTTCTGCTGCTACAGTACAGGGAATTTTGTGAAAGGGACATATTCTAAAAAGCTTTGTTGACTTTAGGGCTACTAGTTTCCTTTCAGTAAGTTTAAAATCGGAATCTCAAATAAAGATGATTTATTCAGAAATGTTAATATAAGATTTTTAGTTCATTACACTCAGTCTTTTCTCTGACACAAATTCGATGTTACCAAGTTTTAAACAAAAATCACATTCATGTCTGAATATTTTCAGTCTTACTTGCAAGGAAAAAACATGAAAAAACACAGTCATTTGGGTAACTGAGGTTAAAACATTTTCTTTATCCTCCAAGGAGTGTATTTTCCTCATGCATAGTCATTAAATTTACTTTTCAGAGCTGAACAAAGTTGAATATTCCAGAACTCAGATACTATGTTACTCTCTTTCAGCTGGATTTCCTGGTCTTGTACAGAATCCACAAGTATATTACATTTGTAATTTCAAAATAGCTTCTCCATCCTGATTGTCCTAGTGATCAAAAGACATAAATTACTTGGAAGAAAACAGAAAAACTGTGTGATAAGTTTTGCTGCAATCAATGTCTCTAATATGTATGAGAATGGGACATCATTTCAGCAAAATAATCCATCTGTGAAGTATGCTAAGGGATGACTGCGTTTGGATACAGCAATTAATCACCACATTATTTATAGCACTTCAGAAGCAGCTTACAGTACATTAATCAGGGATAACTTCTGCTTAATTAACAGAGCTGCCAAAAACGTCAAACAAGACCATAAAAAACTGAATTGAGAAAGAAAGCAATAGCAAGGGACTGGTAATAATGAAATATTCAAAGTTCCTCTTCGGCAAATGTCTTCTCCCAGTTTCTCTTTCTATACCAACAGTAAGCAACAAACTCCATCTACAAACTGTGCTAGGTGACTGCATTGGTAACATTAGATATTCATGAGTAAAAAGAAAACAAAACAACAAGAACTTGACTGCATCAGTTTTGGTGCCCTGCCATGCACACAGCCATGTGACTATGGAAGACGCTGAAAACAAAGAAGAAATATTTGTTTTAAAGACCTTCTTTTGTGGAGTTCAAAGGGCCACTGGAGTGAGAAGATGTATGGATCACACCTAAATTCATTGTCTGTGCTACAAGTGTGGGCTCTGTTAGAAGTAAAGAAGAGTAGCCTGGGGTTTGCTATTTCATCTGCTTTTCAAATCATGGCTCGATGGAAGGCTCTTTCTCATGTAGAGGCTCATAAAATCCTGTTTTCCAGAAGTGTGAAAGGCAGTGTAACTCTTCTATTCAAAGTACTTGAAAAGAAATCTAGCAATTAAAACTAAGTAAAACATTAGTAAGATATGGAGAACACAAGTAATTTGCATGTTAGGCATATGCAAATTGGAAAATAAGACCTGGTTTAAAGGAATAAAGAACTTCATAAAATTACATGGCTATTAAAAGTAGCTTATATGCTAAGAAGTATTCTGATTTACATAAGCAAATTTATTTCAATTACTACATGCAAATGGTAATTATATCAAGTAAAAACAAATTTTTATTGAAAGCACATCTCATTATAGAAAACATTAATGGATTTTTCAAGTTTGGGTCTTCCTTAAGAAGGGGTGATGAATAAAGTACAGAAAAAAATGCTTTTATTATTAAACGCACAGCTGAAAGTTTAACTATGAAGCAACTGCAATTAGGTTTTGTTAATCTTTTTTAGCCTGGTGTCTATAGATCTTCAAATAACTTACGATATCCACTGGAAGTAGCAGTGAAGTGCTTCTTGTAACTTGTCATACTTTAACATTGTATTATAAAGATACTTTTTTCACTGTTGAAACTGTGTCTGCGCTTATGTAAATAAGGATACCTACGTCTATTATTAGTCTAACATTTGACATGTATAAAGGCAAGTACATTTAGGAACTTATATTTAGTCTAAAAGCATTTTCACAGAAGTCTTCATCAAACTGTCACTTGACACCAGAAGGTGCATGCAACAAACCCCTCTTTAATGTGTATATTTGTATGCATATTTGTGTTTATGAAATGGATAAAAATCAAATGGACTGAAATGGAAGTGGAACCCTCTACATATCAGATGTGGCTGAAGAGGGATCTATTATTTGATGTGAAAGAAACTATTTCTGTGTCACTTATAGCTGAAAGAAAAATAATCATAGGACTTAAGGAAAACGCCCACCAATAAATTCCTTGTAAAATACAGACCTACATGAATAGCACTCTGGGCTCTCATTGTGTCCCTCCTAGCTAAAAGTTCCTTATCTAATAGAATTTGGGGCAATATAAGAGAATGCTTTGTTATTTCTTACAGTACCATCCATAAGTTTATTACTTGTCTTAATGGGCCTTGAAGGGCATTTTTCTTGTTGCACTGGTAACAAAGATTGCCATGAGGTCACTCAACACAAGCCTTTAGGTGTGTTAATTAAATATTCGTCTTACCTGGTAACAGTAACATCCCCAGCCACATCACTCCACACTATTCTGGAAAATAACATAGCCGTCCCTAAACTTGTGATTTGTTGAGCTCATGGAGCTTTCTCCTGACAAACCAAATGCTTTTCAGATCAGTGGGGCCTGGGGTGAGGGGAAGGAGCCCTGTATAGTTAGGTACAGGAGGCATTTAAACGGTTCACACTATTTTGTCTGATTACTCTGTAAGTGAAACTATTAATCTGAGGCCTACAAATTACTCCATTTTACTATATCAGCACTTTTTAAAGTTTTGTTAGTATTCATTGAACGAAGATGGCAGTCTGCGAGCATGGATGGTAGCATTCCCTCTCAGTGATTCAGAGCAGTAAAACACTAGATTATTCAATTCTCAGCAGTTCTGGGCAGATGGTGTTCATTCTTCAAACAGGTGTGGGGATCTAAAACGTGCCTCTACCTTTACCCACTGACAGTTCGCTACAACAAATTGCTTAAAATAAAAGTAATAAAATCGAACTTGGATGAAGCTACCGGATTATTCTTCATGAATCCAAGGCTCAGAGTGATTTAAATGGCATTCCAGCATGTACTAGAAATGGCAGATCAGTCTCTAAGGAATCTTATAATTCCAAGTAAAATGCAATTCAGTTTGCTATTTCCTGACAAATCTTTTATGACCGAAACCAAATGCTATCTATCTGAAGTCACTATTTCAATAAAAATTGCACCAGACCACAGAAACACAAATACAAACACTCTCCTGAATATCTCTACCATGTATTGTAAAATATACTTTCTTTACAGCAAAAGTCCCATTATCACTGATAACTGCTCTTAGACAGGCAATGTTCTTTCACCACTGATAAGTCTCCTACACAGACAGACTATGCCAGACAGATAAAACTGATGCAGATAAGTACATTGAGCATTTCATAGAACTACAAATAAGAAGGTTTCTAGAAATGAATGATAACAAAAGTAACACTGCAAGCCTGGTGAAAAACCTCTGAACACAATGAGAGGTAGAGTTACACAGAAAATGGGAAAACTACAAATAAATATGACAGACAGACAGAGAAGGCTCCATCTGTAGAAAAACAACATTCTGCTTTGAATCAGAATGCATTTAAAAACGTAATGTAAGAAAACCCAGTCAGGCAAGACATATGCACTCTGTAAGTAAACCCAAGTCAAATCAAATAACTCACCCTGTCTGGCTACAAAACCAGACCTAAAAACTGGGACTACTATGAAGGTCTATCCAAGGAAGTAGCAGTCCCCAAATGGTCTTGTGAAAGGTTCTGTCTGACACAGAAATTACTCACCTGCAAAGCAGGTGACATGGTATCAGCTTTCATTGACAACTTCCAAGACACCTAAAAGTCAACAGGAGAATTCTCCTGATCTTATTCCTAAAAAAGGAGCAGATTACCTCCTTATCACATGCCAGCTGTGAAACAAGAAACAGATAACCAGTGAAAAAAGAAGACAGAGATGGGTCTGCATATCTCAAGGAAAACAAACTCTCTGAACTTTCCCTGGTCCTAGAATAGCTGCAAGCACTTAGACAGACATAACTACCAACTACCAGGCAATTTTGTCAAGTTGACCTAAAATCACTATCACAGTCCATTTGAATGACAGGAAAGACCTAAGCCTCTGAGAGAACTCCCTTTAGAGTGAAAAACTACTGCAAAATGGTTATTCCTCATTCAAACCTTGAGACCCCAGGGTGACTCGCATTTTCACATGTAATCCAATTAGTAAGATTGAGACTAAGCTAAATGCAGTAGGGAAAAAAAAAAAAAAAAGAAGCACCAATCATCATGTAAACCTTGTGCTTTCTGTGGTTTCACACTTTGTCTTTAATACCTGTCCAACAGATAATACAGGATTTTCATTCTGAACCAACTCCCACTGCAGCGGGATAAATAAATAACAGAACTACTCAGGAGTCATATGCAATGCATTCTGCATAGAGTATTAGGTTGGAAATGAAATGATGCATGCTAATAATCAAAGGAATCAGTTTTGAAAGAGAAGGTAATTCTCTTTTAAATAGAAAAGAGACAAATAAATCTAGCAAAACTACCCCCCACCAGATCTTTGTCTTTCAGTAGTATATGTTGGAAAGCAATCAACATGAATTAGCAGCATTCATGGAACTGATATTTTACTGGATAGTTGCCGATTACTATGCAATACATAATTGTGAAGTATTTTGCATGTGTGAATTGACTAAACACTGGAAATAACTGTATTAAGGATTAAGCAGTGATTTGGGTGAAAAGTTATTTAGTAAGCAAAATGTTCTTTTCGGTGTTTCTTTTATTACCCATGACTTTGAGCTTAACATTAGCACTCCTTTGAAAGCACTGCGTTTATTTACCTTAATTTTAGGTCTCACCCTACTGTAAAACTTAGTCACTTACCTCAATGGCCTTTCCTGAGCCTCTCTGTAATCAACTCTTTGGAAAGATTATAATATAATTTAATCCACTGAGTTTTTTGGTTTTGGTTTTTTGGTTTTTTTTTACAGAACATGCAGCAGTAAAGAACATAGAAATACATTTTGATTTCCTTTTCCATGGATACCTGGAAGATTTTGATGTTTCAGTTGATCCTCACTATGCTAGCAAGCTAAACTGACTGCGCTCTGACAAAAGAAAGAACTAATGAGTAAGAGAACAAAACAACATTAAACCAAAATAATATATACTCTGCTGATGTTAGAGAGGTCTGTGACAAGACCAGGAATGAAATTATACTATGGGCTCTGCAAATCTAGTATCCTAGTGGATGATTCCTATTTTATTATCATACATGTGAGAAAACATTTATGAACTAAGGGGACTTTCATTTCAATTGAATTTACATCTCAACACAGCTCTTATTCCCAAACGTTCTTATGTTAATTTCAATGAGCACAACAGCATACAAACATGTGGCAAATACAATTCCTGTAGTTTAAAAGTAGTCAATCAATCTATTTCCAATCAACAGGCTAACACTCAATCCAAGAAATATTGCTATGCACACAAAGTATCTGAATTTTCAACTGTCTTAGTTTGCCATTCTCATGTGGGGTTATTGTCATTCCTTTCCTAAATTACATGAGTGATACTCAGCATTGGTGTCAAATTCCTGTTTTTGATCTTTCAGCCACCTGCAGCTTCCATCACCCCTGCTCACTCCTCTTCCTCTCTTCTTCACCCTTTCTCATACAGGGCATTCACACTTTCCTATTCTTCACATGAAGCTACACTTTTGCCATCATTCTAAAGCTCCTTACATCCAGTGATTTGCAGCTCAGGAGCCTTCTCAGTCAGTGGTAGTATATTTATGTTTAACAACCTTCTGAAATCTCTTTTTCTGCTTTTGTGCACTTCGTTTTTTTAGATCCAGAAAAACCACTTGCCATTCCTAATACCCAATGGCACAGTTTTGCTCATCTAAACTATGTCTTCTGAGGAGCATCTTCACTTGCTCGTTTTGAGAATGCTTTCTGCTTGATGTGTCATTGTTCTTGTACAGAAAGAAGCGGTAAATAATAATTTCCTGTTCTTCTTCCCTCAACCTAACAATCATTTCTGGATTCCTATCATATACCCTTTACTCATACCTTTTTTTCTAATCTGAAGAGTCCTTGATTATTCAATTGGTACTTAGGATAAAGCAATTTTCTAATAAACTTTATCATTCTTTTTCTTAACTTTGCAAGTACTAATATACCCATCCAAGACAGGCTTCAATACATGGACAGACTGTGAAGGTATATAAAGCCATAAAAAGCGTTTCTACGGTTTTTTCACTCTTTTCCAAATAATTTCTAATGGCTTACAACTATTCATTGCAGCTCTTGCATTTTATTTTTAAAAAACAGTAACTAATTTCTTCGCTATCATTGTGTATGAATGCAGCTGGGATGTTTTTCCTACCTTCGTTTGTACCCCTTCACATTTACTTAGACTGAATTTCATCATCTGCTTTCTTGCTGTGCTTAGAAGTTGTTCCCTCTCTTCTTTATCTTGACTAGCTTGGCAATCTCACAAGGATTTCATTATTAGTCCCTGAAAATCCCTTTTCCCAGAAAATTCGGACCCCAGTGCAAAATCCTATGATTGAACCCTAACTCTGACCCTACTGTTTCGTGTTTTGTGTGTGTGGATTTGTTTTTATTTTACATGTACGTCTCCGTATGAGTACCTCTCAAATTCTCATGGCTAGATAGTTTTTCCTATAGTACTTTGGTGAGAAATCTTTTCAAATACTTTCTGGAAACCTAAATAGGCTCTATTGACAGGACTACTCTAGCTCCCAAACTAAACTGTAACTGTGAGGAATGTCTAAATAAGCTGTGTTGAGTCCTCCCCAAGATACCATATGTATTTATCTGTCCAGTGACTATTCCTTGTTATAGTTTCTATCAATTTCGTGAATGCAGGCTCAGTGGTTAGCACTTCCCTGGATACTCTCAAGAAACCATTTCCTAACTTGGCATTACATTAATCTTTCACCAACTCTTGGGTATCAAGGAAGAGTTAGGTAAGGTGCAACACAATAAATACAAATTAATTTAACTAGTTCACCCTTGATGGTTGTCTAGACCTCTTGGGCAAATGCCACTGGGTTCTGATATTTTTAACCAATATTTACTGTTTATTTTGTCAGTTTGCTCTGCTATCTCTTCTACTGAGTTACATTCTCTAATAAACTTCTGGGAAAAAAAGATCATCATGTGGGAATCTGCCCAGTTTCTTTTGCATTTGCATTGTTACAGCAACAAATCATATTTGTACATGTATGCTGTGCTTCATCTTGTACTGTGATCATCTTCTACAGTGTCTGCCTTATGGACCACCTGGCAGACACTCCACACTTCAGCAGTTTGAGAAAAGTCTTAGGAAGTTCTTCCTCTATTGTGTTTGCTCTGCCTTACAGGTTTTTATATTTAACCTAGCAGCTTCTATATTATTTGTTTGTTTTTGAGATTTGAATA
Organism: Origma solitaria; assembly: GCA_013397895.1. Taxonomy (NCBI): domain Eukaryota; kingdom Metazoa; phylum Chordata; class Aves; order Passeriformes; family Acanthizidae; genus Origma; species Origma solitaria. Next base: position 2,012,632 of record VZRL01004167.1, read on the forward strand.
GGGATTTGATTTTGTGAAAAACATTTGCTTATTTGATAATTTCTCTAATCTCAGTATTTAACAATGCTTTTCAAACTTGACCTTCGTACAATGCTTTAATGCATTATTTTCTTTAGCTTCCAATACAGTGGCTTGAAACAATATCCATGTCATCTGTTAAGATGATTCTTTAGCCACCTCTATCAGTTTCTTTTTAACAAGCATTCTCATTTTTCTGAAACTCCCCATGTGTAGAATTAAGTACTTCAGTATTTCTTCTGACTTCTGCTGTTCCTGACAGCATGTTGAATTGAAGCACATGGATACAGAATGTACTTTGGTAATAATATTGCGTCAATAAACCACCCCTCTATTGATTATCCAATTAGCTTCCTCAGTGGAAAGTCATTTATGGTGTCTGAAAGTTTAGTTTGACTTGACAGCTATTACCCAATTGACATGGGAGGCCGCGACCATGGTGAGCTGAAATAACACATTTCTCTTGTGTTCCCTGACAAGTGTCTCTGACATATCCTAGTATGCCACATCCATTGATCAAGCACTTACAGTCGCATTACTTATACTAAATTTAGGCCTAGAAATTCAATAGGGATTCTTAATTACTCCCTGACATAGTTAGTTTGTTTATCTGCTGTAAACGTGCATTTCATTTACTACATAGCACTATTCCTCCACACACATGACCACCCTTTCATTATTACCTTCTTATTATCCCAGTACTTCTTTTCCTTACAGAAAATTCCCAGTATGCTTTTTACAGCAATGGGTTAAATTAAAGCTAAGCATCCTATACAATCCCAGTATCATGAAGTTTACAGCATCCCCCCTAAAACTTCTAACATTTAAAGAAAAGAGTATTGGCAAATTCAATACCTCAGATGTTAGAAGATTCCAGAAATAAGCTTGTCTAAACAAACTCTCCCTAACATCCTTGTATGCATATGGCATATTCTCTATTTACATTCCAATGCTGTATTTCCACAGGACAACTCTTCTGTTCAAAGCAGGGTATGGAGAGTACTCAATTGATCATTATTCCTCGCTTGTTTCCACATTCACCACGCAGACTGTAATCCCACAGTGTATTTACTGGACACGATCCAAACTCTGCACTGAATACAGAATTATCACTTTTCTCATGGGCCTTCAATAGTTCTCTTATTCTATTATCTTACTGTGCTCCTCTTTTAAACAAACGTAATTAATCTAGCTTCATAACTCTCCTGTAAAACAAGGTGGTTCCATACTATACACAAAGAACAGAGGGGAAGCAATTAAAGGTAAAACTGTCCATGAGTCAATTAATTTGCCTGGTTAACAAGAAAACAATACCTTAGAACTCACTCTATATCTCTATGAAATTTCCAATCATATGATTAATGCAACAATCACTCCTCAAATAAGATACCATGTATATCAGGTGGGGGAGCCAGAAAAGAACAAGCACAAAAGATTAAACTTTTGTGTTTCACTGCATACTCAACAAATATTAGTTCTCTACAACAAACTTTTCTACTCCACTCTGATTCCTATTCAATTGCCATTTTTTCCATGTGCCTTGCATTAAAAAAAACAACAAAACCAATCTAAGCAACTTTGCTTCATTCCCATAGCAGAGGTGGTCATGTTTAAGGTCTCAAAACAAAAAACAAACAAAAATCAATACCTCAACAAAAGAACAAATCAAAAGACACCTGACCATATGATCAGATTAATGTAATAAGCTTATGAAATAACTGCTAACAAGCACACTGTGATCCTCAGTGTGGACACTGCAGCAGAGCGTGAAATGTCTACACACATGAGATGCTCCCACACAGTGGAAAAGTCTATTAGAGTGTCCTGGGGTGGCATAATGATATCTTGTATTCCCTATCGTTTTGTATGCTTGACCAGAAATATGGTCCTGTAGCTTTAACTGTGTCCCACAGCTGGGAGCTCTGCCGCCAGCGCGGGATGTTTTGAAACTTTCTCCGGCTCTCCTACGGGGGAGTGAGAAGGAAGGGACACTGGTTTTTTCCCTCAGTCAGTTGCTGCTGCTGGTGGCTGGTGCTACTGGTGTAGCTGCTGCTTGGGTTGGTTTTTTTTTCCTCCCTGGGATTGTTTTTCATCGTTCTGGACCCTTTTTCTTCGACTTGCTTTCTCATCCGAGAACCTGAGGAGCCCTGGGGGACAGCGGACGAGAATCATCCAGGGAGCCACTGGAGGAACTTCACCTAGCCCCTTCGGGGCCCCCCAGAAAGGGGAAGCTACACCTGAGGAAAAGGACACTAAGTTCATCAGCTGTTTGTTCAGGTTTTCTGACCCCTTTTCCCCTTTTCCCTTTCCACTGTGTGGTCTGTTAATTAAACAGTTCTTTCCACTTTAGGCTGAGATATTCTGTGTTGTGGGGGGAGGGGTGCCAGAAACCTCTGCTGTGGGGGAGGCACCTGCTTGGAGTGCTTTCCATCTAGGATATTTGTCTAATCCAAGACATAGAGACAACAAGTTGGGTGTGAAAATAGTTCACAGGGATCTCAAAGAAATATAGCAGAGGAATTTTCTTCCAGGTAAACAAGGAGGAGGAGCTTGTTCAGCTCTTTAAATATACCCATCTGCCCGTCTGGTTATAGTATCTGCCTTTTCAGAATTCCAGATAAGCCCCAACAAAGAGCACTTAAGAAACCGGGATAAAATTCTCTCATTTGAGATCTCAGCAATTAGCAAAATAATGTGTAGCAGCATTGAAGACAGGCTATAGATAAGCTAGAGGAGATGCAGGATGGTAATCCACAGGTACATAAAAGTCTGCTAACAAAGAAGACAGTCTGCTTTCCATGTTCATTAATGGATTCCACTTGCAGCAAGAACAACGCATATTAAACATAATGGAAACTTTCAAACAGGGAAAAGAGTAACAGACTGTGACAAATTGCCTGGCGTGGATGTAGAAAGTCTGTAATTAGAACAGGCAAGACAGATATCTGCTTGGAACAATACACATAAAATTACTTGGGGCAAGAATATTACCTCTTGAGGCCCATTCCAGTCCTAGTTTTCCACTTTTCTTTATACTCTATAATGCCATTAAAAAATTAAAACTATTTCCCTAAAAATTCTCTTGGTATGGAATGTATATTTAAAAGAATTCACCTCTCCCAATAACCAGTATAAAATTGCTGTAACTATTCAACAGAAGAGGAATAAAGAACATTTCATGTTTCCTTCTACTAGTTTATGGCAACTGAAATACTAAGAACCTAGGAAATGCTTCCACTTCTATGGGTAAGAACAAGTGAAAAAGCTCCCTGTGAACACAGAAATCAAGTGGTTGCCTATATAGAAAATGATGACATGCCATGTCAAAGTGCAGTGACAAAAGAGCATTCATCTAAAAGCTGATTACCTGATTCAAATATGTCTCATTTGCCTTTAGCTGTTGAAAAAAGAAAAGAAAGGAAAAGAAAAGAAAGGAAAAGAAAAAAGAAAAGAAAAGAAAAGAAAAAAGAAAAGAAAAGAAAAGAGAAAAGAAAAGAAAAGAAAAGAAAAGAAAAGAAAAGAAAAGAAAAGAGAAAAGGGGAGGGGGCAGAGGGGAATCTGTGGGTACTGGTGTCAATTTTTCACTCATGTAATGTATTCCAATATGACAATTATGAATTCTTATCACCATTATAACAACCTGAGCACTTTCTCTCCTCTAGCAAGTATCTGTCTAATTTATCTTTTTTAAACAAAGGCAATGAAACTAGTGTTGAAGAATAAATAGTGTTCCTCATGTTGCCATTCCAGCATTCCAGTCCCCTCAGGGTTCATGTCAATGATGGGTCACAGCCACCTTCACACATCTCTGACACAAGAAGGTTCAAATGTACTCTGACCTCTGATACACAAATCCTCTTCTGATCTGAATTCACTACAGAAACTGCACAGCTGAGCTCAAGCCCAGCACTGAGCAGGACTATTCCTGAAGATGCAGCTCTAGCAGGCTGCAGGTAGATCAGGCCCACGAACTGGAGCTGAGGGCAGGCAGCTCATTTCTCCAGTATTTTTCCCAGGATTACTGGAAGACGACAAGAGCAAAGAAAAGGAACCTTCACGACAAGACAAAAGGGAGGCAAGAAAGACATCAGGAGGAGTATGAGAAAATAAGGTGAAATATGGTAAGAGGGAAATGAGTGACACTCACAGGTAGGCAAGAAAAGTGACTAAAGAAGCAAACTGGCAGCAGGAAGTTGAAGGGAAATGATAAAGATGTTTGGGGTAGGCATCCAGAATGGCTCTGCAAGGAAAGTTGGACTTCAGCAGAAGCACAGTTAGCAAGAACGAAATAACACTTTATATGGGGACTGGGACAAAGAGGAATATGAATGTTAGGATGTAAGGCCAGGTTGAAAATTTGGGCACCAGGAGTCTGTATTTACTTTGCAAGAAACCTGAGAAGGAGGAGCTAGGAGGAAGAAACAGAATGTATATCAATAAAGTTCTGAACTAAACCTAGGACTGTTGAGAACCTGGGGTGGCTGTGTAATGGGGCAATGGAATAGAGAGGAGACAATGATGTCTTGATTTGGATACAGAGAACAGGGAGAAGGGAACAAGAAAAGGAAGTGCAAAAAAATGAGAAAAAGTCTGACTCATACAATGGCAGGAGGGAGAGAGAGGTTTGCTGAGAAGATGCTCAAAAAGTAAAAACAAGGTCTTAGTAAGTGAAGAGAAAGAGCCTGGAACAAGCAAAGGAAAACAGTTGAATCAAACATAGGATAACTTGGAGTAAATTAAGTATATTCTACACCAGAGCCTGGAATGCAACCAAAGAATCCCCAGTCTTGCCAACTCTCAGCAATCACCTATGAATCCCATCTGATTAAAAAACACAGTGAGCTTTCACAGATAGTCAACAATTGCATGCTCTCATTTTCTGGTTGCCTGCCTGGAGACCCTGGGGTCTGACTTGCAGAAGTGCTAAGCACTTGCAACAGTGACTGAAGGCAACAGAAGTCACAGTTGTGAGAATAAATTCATTACTGTTTGGGATGCATTCAGATACTACAGCATGAAGTACCATGGTGAAGCCCATGAGTAACTATGACTTCCTAAAGAATTTAAATGGAGTGCTGTAAATAAGATATAGAGACACACATCGAACATCAAGCTAAAAGCAAAGTACCAAAGTTGCTCACAGAGGGAATCAATTTGGTCTGTCTAATGCACCATCAGGTAGAAGATGTACAGAGCAAAAGAATAAAAATAATATAAACACAGACTATTAATGTAGGTACACAAGGAAAAAAATTTGATTAGCACAGTGAATGCTCAACTTTTGGAGCTGTATTACATGATTGGTGCTATTCATGCAAATATTACCTACATATTCCACTCAGATATGTAAGTGGTATGACCTCAACATACAAGCTACATCTAAAGTGAATCTCTTGTCTTGCAGACTTACTAGTGCAGATCACACACATTAAAGTCAATAAATGGTTCGGTGACAACTTCCACCAACATGGGCTCAATTCCATTATTAGTTCTACTTAAAGTAGTAATACAAAGTGCTTTCCTCAGATTTGCAAATATTCTGAAAAGGGTTAGCATTTATTGGCCCGTTACAACCTAAAACACATTAAAAGAAATGAAGTTAACAATTCTTACGGCTCTGTAAAACAATGGAGTGATAGTTTTAACAGTGTTGGAGAGGGGTTATTCTGCTTAATATTATCTGATTTCTCTCTCCACTGTTGTCAATTTGGCTAACTATCAAGGCCAGAATCATACCCACACTTCCTCAGGCTACTCAATGCAGTTTCTTCCATATTTGGTTTCTAGATAGGACTTGGGACAGTTTAAATTTTACTTTCTTCATTGCTAAATTCATTTTCTTTTTGTATTACAGTCAGTTCACCATAGTTTTCAAATATTGGTACAATTACTGTTTCATGATAGTTTGCCAATAAAAACTTACCTGTCTTAAGAACTAAGTCGAAGATTAAAGTCAGCTAAAAGTCAGATGGGAAGAGACGAAATCTGCCCAAACCCAGAAAGCAGATGTTTAGTGTTCCCAAAAATCAGGATGTACTGAGTTGAGAAACCCAAACATTTATCAGCTTGGGAGAAATCTACATCTGACTGCTCAAATACAAAATAAGTTGGCATGCAAGTCAGATGTAAATCCAATTCCTTCGCTTTCAAAACTTCAACTCTTTGATTTGGCATGGGGACAAAGACACAAAAAATCATTCACTGCTGATTCAACTGAATCATGAACGATTTAGATCCTTATCAGGATCAGCATTTTTTCAAGTTACAGTCAAGGCCTATTAGTTTTTCACATTATTGGATAATTTTTTATCTGTTTGACAGGACTGCTTACATCAAATACTCCTGTAAAATCAGTAAGTCATGTGCTGTTTGTACAGCACTGGAATTTTTTACTTACACATTGAAGTCACATTAGAAAACAATTTGAACTCCTGTGATCATCTGAATAAATGCAATTTTCCTTAAAGCTTATGTAGCATCTGCTTAGCTGCAAAAACAGGCCTACAAGAATGTCTTCCTGCTACTTCAAGATGGAAAATTTCCTGCTGTTAGATAAAAGGTTTTAACGCTTTAAAGTGTGTTATTCCCTAACAAAGCTGTCATTACATTCATACTTAATGATTTGGAGGTTTTTCCTTAAAGGACAACAAAGATGAAGGCTCTCATGGAAATGTTCTACGCAGTAATTTTCACTCTAGATGTATGAGAAAGTTCAAATAAGATATGAAAGAAACTCCATCTGAAAGGTTTTTAAAATTCTATTTTTCAGTGCTTCCTGGTTCTCCCCAAAAACATTGCTATTTGCATTGCAGTAGTGCCCAGTGACTCCTGATCAGGACCAGGATCCAAATTAACATCAATATTACTTCAGAACTTCTAAATTTCATTTAAGAAGATACACACTAATCTCGGTGTCTATCACAGGCATCAGGTAGCAATCCATCTCTTAAAGGCACAGAGAGCTAAGCAGAGATCAGTAACCCTGGAAGCCATGAGCAATACCCCTGCACAGCAGCTCCCTGCCATCTCTGACACACATACAGCAAGGATGTTCTCATTTTTGAGTCTGAAATCCCATTCTTTAAACTGTTTGGGATTTTCTCCTTGTTCAGATAAGAATGGGCAGGATGAAATGAGGAAAAGGACCACCGTTCTAAAGACATTTTGCATCTTTCAACAGCGATATCAAGTTATCTGCATCTGACTTGCAGCTTTAACCCATTTGTTGAGAGCTGGAAAGAACAGCCAAAACACAAAATACATCCTCTCATGTTATGGCCAGCCATGTCCCCAAAGAAACTGAAAGTTAAAGGAAGAAATGAAGGAATGCTTGAAAAGTTCTAAAGTTGTCTCTCAAACCATATAAAGAACATGACTAAACAGAAAACGAACAAACAAATAAATAAATAAATTTTCACTGCTGGTGGAGGAAGGAGGCCCCGATGGAAAAGCAAGATAAAACTCAGAACAAATTAGAATTTGAAAACCAACAAGATTTACCGCAATGTGTTTGCTTTCGGGTTTAATCTGCTGCATTAAAAGGGATCAGGATTTAGAATTTCACACTTATTTATCACCTGGTTAAACAACATTCAGTAACAGAGCACCGGGGAGCTGCTGTGCCACTGAGCAGAACATAGACTAATTCTATCCTGATCAAGCAGCAGTCATTGCATCTCCATATCATTAGGTTGCCCTTAGAGAGAGATCCCAGTACTGTGGCTATTCTAATTAAGCATGTTATGACCGAGTGAAGTGTGGTGAACAGTAATTCAAACATTTCTGTGGCAGAACTACAGGGCATTTCAACAGGTTTGCAAAAAAATACTTTTATTTTTTAACGTGAAAGCTTACTACAGCTCTGGTGTACAACTATTGAAGAAGAAACATTCCAGATTTGCATCTTCAAATCTGCCTTCAGAAAGCGAGGACTGAAGTCAGCTGACAGACCTTAAGGCTTAATTGAAAAGAAAGCCTGTCAGTAGCTTTCAGTCTCATTTTGCTTCTGGGTAACAGACTCAGTTTTAATTTGTTGTGCAAGACGAGCATGAAAAGGTAAGACTCGGTCACCTAGTGAGTCACCACGCAAAATAAATGACTAATGGGTCTATCTGCATTTGACAGATTGAGGTTCAAATCCTGCTGCTCCTTCAGGAAAGGCAGATCTACTGCTTGGAGGAACAGAGGCTCATGGCACATCTTATGAGGGCAAGTTTTAAAAGAAATTTTAAAAGCCAGCCACTTCTTACATGCTGCCTTTAGAAAGTTCCTGTTAACTTTGTTCATCAAGAAGAAAACATGATTATTTTGTGTGCAGTCATTTGCCTCCACCCAAACTCTCGCACTGACAGATACCACCTTCTTCATTCTGATGATGTGTGGCTCTTATCTGACCCTTCCATTGTATGGCAGACATTAAATTTCTTCATTATGCTTCCCTGCTTGCCTATACTATTCTGTTCTCCTCTTTGCTTTTTTCCCCACACTAAACCAGTCGAGTTCAGCCTCTGTGTCATGTTCTCACTTTCACATTTCTCTCAAATTTGGACTTCATCAAAATACAGATGTTTCCCACACTTCTTTAAATCCCTTCTGAGAAAATTTTGCTTAGGATATACATGGACATCTCTTTGCTAAAACCAAAGCAGTTTCCTGAGGTTGTCTACCTAATCTCCTTGCAGCTTCTTTCCAGTACTGAAGCATTACACCCAAGTTACACACAGAAGACAAAAAACAGGAGAAAAGCAATACACATACAAAAAAAAAATCAACCCCAAAACCCAACACTCCTCAAAAGCTCCAAAACCAAATGGTTTAGAGAGCCTGTAGCAGTCCAGAGAAGCAGCAAACATGCCAGTTTCCAACCCTGGCGTTCAGACCGTTCTATGTAGTTTGTGGAATGAAATATTTTGCATGCATCTGAACCAGTCAGTTCTAAACTACCCCACAATCATCACGGTTGTGTTCTGTTGATTTACCAGAAATAAACATCTCAGTCGTGTTTATCGAAACTTGCTCATTTTTAATCAAAGCAGCTTGACTATAGAGGCTAATCAAGGTCACAGAATGGCTGAGGCTGGGAGATAACCCTCTGCTCAAGCTGGACCACTTAGAACTGGCTGCTCAGGACCATGGCCCTAAATTAAGCCCTCCTTACCAGGCAGGCTATCTCTCCTAGCAGAGATGCTTTTTAAGGTCTGTCTCTTCCAAGTATCCCACAGAATGTGCCCCAAAAACTAACCATTAGTATTTTCCTTTACAGTGAGTGGGAGGACAAAGGCAAGGAAACCACCCAAGCACAGGTCTAGCCATTCTGTTTACTCAGACACCTACTAGAAAGTTTTAGTTGGATAAAATAAATCAGCAAGAAGGTTAGAAAAGCTTCTCTCTTCCTCGTACAATTCTTTCAATTAGGGAGCTACGTGTAATTCTTGTCTCTTCAGTGTTCAAGCCAGAACCCTCTAGTGTCAGTGTCTACCTCTTATATCAGCCCTGACTGAAAGTACTTCAGTATAGATTGCTTTGAAGTTGATAATATTTTCTTTTAGATGCCAACCTCGCTGCAGCAGTTGAGGACACTGTTATGACAGGATCACGAGTTAAACATTTGAAACCAAGTGGAGCCTTTTGTTTTTTCTGAAAAGAAGCAGAGCAATGCTGAATAGCATTTCCAACAGAAATCATCACCCAACTGCACCTGCAGCAGCAGCTTGTGGGGAGGAAGACAAGCAGAATGCAGGCAAGAAAATTATAGCTAATAGCTAAGAGGAAGAAACAGATTGATGGCTTACATTTTTGTTTCACTGCCCACAAAGGCAGCCTGAGACACAAATTTATTCTAAAACAGAAAGTGTTTTTGTTTAATTAGATACTTCGATTTAGATACTGATTACACAAATCTTTATGATCTGATTTGATTTAATTTGCTGAATATTTCAGAGATGTGACCAAAAAGCTTTATTCCGCCAAGAGGAGACAAAGCATTGAATTCATAACAGAGACAGCTTCTTTATTGGTTTTTTAACCCTATTGCTTTAATTAAACAATATAAAAAATTTCAAAAGATTAAATTTTTCTTCTTTTCATAGTTATTCCAAGTGTTACTTGAATAACATCTTTATGTCAATGCTTTGTTAATTAATTGTACTACTTTCAGTGCAAATATGCAACAATGACCTTTACTTCCAGAAGCTTATGAAGGATAAAGCTATAGATAACAGCTGGATGTAATCAAAGCACAAAACCAAAACTGGTATCTCAGAGTTACAGTTAATCAGTTCCACAATATATCAAGGCCTGAATTTTTAATAAAAAATAAAAACTTTTTTTTAAAAAGTTAAAAATTAACTCAGACCTGTCTTGCATATCACAAATCCAAACAATGCAGACATTTTTTGGTGGCAAGGAAAAGTTCATTCTCCAGAACCAGAACATGCATAATGTAGATCAGCAGGAGTATGCCCAAACTAAGAACATGAATTCCCACCTTAGAAGTCCATTAAGCTGAGTAGGCACTATAGTCCAGACCTTTAAAATAGGTATGAGCACAGCTTTTCTCATCTTTAAACTTCTGAACTCTTTCAAGGCCAGTGACTTTCTCATCCTGCCTTGTAGAGTGCAGTTAGGTTACTAGCTGATAAAAACCAGAAGTCAATATGATAGCAAATACCTTTAGGAAGGAGAATTCAGTTTGAGGAGTCAACATTACAGACTCCAGATTTTCCATCTGACAGGGTCTGAAAGGCTCATCAGCCTTAGGGAACTGTCCAAGGCAAGGGAGATTTGGCCTTCACAAATACCAGCAATTCTGGCACTGCAGAGGACTAGATGCCTGTGGAAATGTCACTGGCATCAAGTTAGGAAAAGGTGTTTCAGCCTGCTGGACAGAAGCAATTGTACTCCAAGATCCTACAGTACTGGCTTTTTGATTTGCTTGGACTTGTAGTCAACTTTGGTCAAGTAGGACAGAATATCCAAATGAATGCTTCAGTACTACCCATGGACAGACTCTGCAGGGACTGTCAAACTAAAAACGCATGCTAAATATGCTACTCCACTATTTGTAGTTCCCATGCCTGTCCCTTCAATCTTTCTACACAAAGCCATAATGAATGGAAGGTTAAACTCACTCTCCATTGTCCATGCTGGTGTTTCATTTCAACTCAAGCACCTGTACTGAAAGGAAGGTTATTGACACAGACTGCAGTATTAGCATCCTTTTTTTTTTTCAGGACGAGATGCGTTAAGCTAACAGACTCATCAAAGCTTAAAGAATTGCTTAAAATCAGATACTCCATCCAACCCAGGTTTATCACATTAAAACAAAAAACCCCAAACACTGTTAACAGTATTTTCTTCCCAGATTTTTACTGGCAAATGGTTTAGAAACTAAAAGAGCAAAATCAGATTTTAAAAAAATCACATCTGGATAGTCACACAACCTCTATTTCCTAAATTCCTTCTTACCCACTCTTTTATTCATTTGTCACACAGGCTTGTAAAGCACTGCACTCTTCTTGACCTGCCTGCAGGAGAACATCGGTTTGAAGGTACAGTTTCCATGATTTGACTGTGAAGGACATACCCCTTCCAGTCACAGCCTCCCCGAGCTTCTGTCAAAATAATCTCCTTCTTTATTATTTGACGCTGACATTCTGGAAAACATTACTTGAGAAAATAAAAGGCAAACACACACACACAAACACACACATGTACACACGCTTGCAAGATGGATTTGGGAGGGTGGGCATATCTGAGGAAATCAAAAGAATACAATAACCCTCCATAGCAATGAAGTCAGGGGCACAGCACCACTGTAAAGCTGCTTCAGTTTCATTTGAGGAGCAGCACTGATGTATGGCTTTTAATGACTTTGGAGAGCTTTAATGGATAAGCTGTTGGAAAAACAGCATCTTTCAAAGTGTGAATGTCCAGTTCCCTGCATGCCAACATCTCTGTTCACACCAATGTCTCTTCAGAGCACACTGCAGCACTGCCTTAATTACACCGTTGACAATCCAGACAACAGTGGGAAGGAGCAATGCTCAGTGGTGCTTAATTGATATTTACAACCACTTATTATAAAGGGTCACAAGGTGTTTTGGATGTAAACACACGCTTCCAATTTCTCTGTAAGATTAGAAGACTGTATTTTGGTATCATCTTTCCTACTTACTCCTTTGTTACCAATAATTCAGGTGATACTAGCAACTAATCTCAGTTTGGGTTTTGCAGGGTTGTTTTGTGCAGAGAGAAACATGGACCTGCTTCTCCTCTCCCTTCTTAGAGTAATGTTTCTGTTGATTTCCTACAAAACTGACTAATCCAGTCCCACGGTATCTCAGAATCTGTCCGGATGCAACTGCCTACATCCAGCTGTCGTCTCATCCTGTACTAAGACTGTAGTTGCTTTAGAATTTTAAGTTATCTTTCTTCTTTATCAAGGTATCTTGATCAGTTTAGCAGCAACAGTGAGTCCCTGGAAAAGACAAGAGGTGTCCAAGTGCTGCAGTGTTGCTAATCCCAGTACCTACAACTGTTCTCTGCTTCAATAGTTTTTTGGAGAATTAGTCCAGCTTTGTAACGCTGCCAGAGTAAATGATCAGATATACTCTGTATAAATACAAGAGTTAAAACCTGTTGTCTGAGCTACTCTCTGTGTACTGTAAAATGGCTCTGTGATTCAGAAAAGTATTTCATTCATAGATTAACTTCTAGCTAGATTTATCTCAATCAAGCAAGCAGAAATTAACTTTCCCAAATAAGATGTAAAACTTCTCCCATTTCCACTGAAGAATATAATAAACTCACAGAGATTTTGACAAAGACTGGTGACTAGAAAGAAACAAGTATTTCTGAATTCTGTTTTATAGAATGTGAATATCTTATTCTTATTTGCAATAAGCAACTAAGAATGGTAAAGCTACTGTTAACAGAAATACCTAAATAGAATTTAGAATCGAATATGAAAATATATATCATCCAGTTCTCTTCCCAATCTGCATTACCACTGAAGGAAAGTTTAATGACTAATTTCAGTCAGAGCCAAATTAAACCCTTGAAACATCCTGGGAAGACATGAGAGGAATGTATCTGTCTGGGTTACAAACCACAACAAGCCCAACTTCATATCTGACAGCACCATAAATGCTACTGTAAATCCATTGCTTACACTAAGTCCAAGAGAAGGGTGAGGCCTCTCATTTCCCAGAGTACTTCCTATGAAGACAGGCTGAGGGACTTGGGGGCTGCTCAGCCTGCAGAAAGAGCAGGCTCTGGGGAGAGAGATACCACCTTTCCAGGGCACTTACAGGGAGGCTGGAGTGGGACTTTTCAAAAAGGCATGCAGTGACAGGACAGGGGAGAATGACTTTCAGCTTAAAGATGCAGATTTAGATTGGACATTAGGAAGAAATTCTTCACTGTGAGGGTGGAACAGGTTACAGAGAAGCTGTGGATGCCCCAAACCAGGAAATCCTTAAGGCTGGGCTGCATGAGGCTCTCAGCAACCTGGTCCAGTGAAAGGTGTCCTGATCCATGGCAGGGTGGGTGAGAACTAGATGATGTTTAAGGGCTCTTCCAACACAAGCCATTCTATGATTCTAAGACATGAGTCAGAAAGAGCCCAAACAGGAGAGCTCTGAATGTCTGAGAGGAGCCCTGAACATCTGCCTGCGCATAAGCCAGACTTTGGCAGCTGGAAGCCTGTCCTGCACAGCCTTATTCCTCCTCTTATGAACCAGGTTTCAAACTGAGCTGGCATTTAACAAGCCCAATACCCACGTTGCCAGTCTAAGTCTGGGTCCTGTGAAAGTCTACTCAGCTCTGTCTGAATTTCCACTGTCTGCATGCAAGTATCACGATTTCAGAATAAACTCTTCATCTAAGTGTGACCACAGTGGTAGTGTAGGCTATAGAAAGCAAATTTAAGCACACTCCACATCTGTCTAAAGCAATATCTGTCCAAAGCAGAACAAAACATGAGGAGATAACTACTGAGTGTAGCTGAGAATTCTCAACTGTCCAAAGTTCCAGGGACTGCAGCTCGCATAAATTAGTTCCAAGTATTTCCTTGCTTATCCTTTAATAGTTAGCTGCTGCTGCAGAAGGCGAAAAAGATCAGCCAATCAGAAGAACGTACTCAGATAGGCACAAGGCACCCTGTTCATGCTCTCTGAATTCTGAGGAAAAGGAGCCTTCTGGAGATGATCTTATAAAGTGTGAGGGTACAGAAATGTTAATTTTTTGCCCTCAGTAATTTGCTGAGTATTTCATAGTATTCATAGTCTCTCATAAACAAAACACTTAAAAGTATTAAAGAATACTATAAATAAAATATATATTCTTAGAGGCTAAATAATAACAACAGCTAAGATCATACTAGCATATTAAAGACAGTTACACTTCCAGAAGTCTCTGGAAATAGTCATTATCACAGTTTTCAATGAAGAGGTAAGATCTTATAGGACAAAACATGTCTTTTGATTAAGATTATTACTGAAGAAGGACTTGGTAAGTAATGAACACATTGCACTTATTTTTCTCCTCAAATCCCTAAAACTCTATCAAATATACAGAGGTGTTTGTTTAAGATAGACCACAATTCTTTCTTATTACAGAGCCCATAAACTGTCTCTTTAGCGTTCTCTTTTTCTAAATCTAGCTATAAATCTATCATTTATATTCTTAATCCTTCATATCTTCATTCTCTTAATGTGTGGTTTTTATTCTTATATTTTTATAAGAAAGAATGACAGCAAAAAGCACATTACTCACTTCCCTAAATTATTTAGTCTGTGTTGCAAACATAAACATCTGTAAATATGAGGTTTAGTTTAGTGACTCATTAGTTTTTTAGCCAGTAAGAACTCAAAAAAAATGCCCCCTCCCCCAAACCCCAAAACTCCCAACCTATCCCATTCAGCTTCACCATAAAAAGAAGAGATGAAACAATACTTGGATAATAAATCAGCACCGCTCACCCCAGAAATGAAACTACAGGGCAGTCCGGCTGCCAAGGCCTTGTAACACATCCCATGTATCACATTTTCTGCTCAGGCTGAGCTGTGCATGCATCTCTGAAGCTGTGCAAATAGCCAGGGAAAGCCTCACTGATAGCTGCTGAGGGCTTGAGGTGCCAGCTTTAGTGCCAGCATGTGTGCCATTCACAGCTTAAAAAGGAGAATAATAAGGGTCAGAAAAATGATAAAGGTTATAAAGCTTTGGTGGCACTAGACAACACAGTTCTCAAGATAGCAGCCTCTCTGGCTTGACTTTAGAACAATAAACTCAACTATGTCTCCTCCTTTCAGCTCAAAAAGGGTGTTTATGGTGCATCCTGTGGGCAGGTTTCTGCCCACATCACTATTTTGAATATATTCTTCCAACGGGTTGGAAAGGTTTCTCCCCTCATGAGATCAACTATTTTACTAAACATATTTTAGTGGTTTGACAGCAAATACTTGCTCTGTTAATGCAATAAACTGTAGCCTCCTCAACTGTAGGCTCATAAATTACCCAGTCCCTGATCTCATTAAGGAAATTACTCTGTTAAAAGTGCTAACGAAACAAAAGAGAGGTCTCTGATATGTCTTCCAAAAGACAGGAAGTTTGAGTTTGTCCAGAAGGGAGTCAAATCCAAACAGGGCAAACTGATTTCATCTGTGCAGTGTTCACTTAACTCAGTGATTGTAGGAGAGGAGGTAGAGAGAAGTTTGTTTTCATTGTAGAATGAATCATCAAGCAAGAAAAAAAAGAGGAGCAGAAGGTAAGGTTTCGGTTAATTTGTGCATCTTTGAAACTCAAAGATAAAGGTCAAAGGTGCAGCGTTCAAAAGGAGGGAAATCTGGCATATGGAAGACAGCCACATAAGCAAATTAGATGAAAATGTAGCAAAACAGTGCATCTATAAGGTTTGTAAGAGATATTTCTTGTCAAGATGAAACTAGAGAACATGCCTAGTTCTTACAAACACTTTTACTAAAGACAACTTTATTCATTTTATTGTCCACTGACATGCAACTCACTTCTAATTAAAGCAAAATTTAGTGTTCTAAAATAAAACTGGATGATATGTTTTTAAGCAGATGCTACAGGAGTACTCACCAGAAAGCATAAGATTCTGACGTTCATAATGTGCAACTGATATAATTTCTGTACAAACCCATATGGCTTCCAATTTTGCAGTTTGAATATAGACTATTTTGTTCCTATACAACAGAAACAACAAAACTGCATATTTACATGAGGGCTTCTCAATATTCCTAAAAAGTATTGGTACCAATACTAGAAATACCTGCAACTGCATGCTTGTCCCAGGAGTCCCTCACCAACTCAGAGGACAAAGCATGACCTAGTAAAACATCATTACCCTGTGTTTAGCAAACTGCCCTATAGCAAAGCCCTGGGGCCCTGCTGCGAGGCTTTGGAGACCAGCTAAGGTGGATTTGTTGTGAGCCATTTAACATTACAAGAAAATCCTACCAAACCAGCAGATACTGGTCAAGGGACTGTCACACACCAACAGAGCTGAATATATGAATCAATATGCATTTGGCTGGTTTGATATAAATCAGTATGTCATGCAAGAAAGTTATATGCTTTATACTTCCTAATCTATAGAAAGCCTTGTTTTAAGCAGCTTCAAATAAATTTCATAATAGTGTTTGATTTCCTTGGGTATCAATTGATTACATGTAATTAGCCCTCCACCAGCTCTTTGTTAACACAGAGAATTCTATGCAGCAGTTTACTATGGTGTTCCAGTGGGGACAACAAAACCCTTTTTAAAGAGAAAGGATGCTTAGCAAAATATTTAAGCTTTAATCACCCTTGTTTCAAGTTGTCACACAGAGAAATACATGCAATACAATAAAATAACAATGCAAAATTGTACGAGTGTGACATTGCATTCATCCCTGGCTTTGAATCCTGTGAAAGCTTGAGCATGCACCTCTGGCCTTGAATGCTGCCCAAACTCAGCAGCCCTGAAAGATCCTCTCCTTGACAGGACAAGCTGAAACACAGAATCCTGTAAGAAACTGCCACTCACGAGACAAAGAACACCAGCTCATGCTATGACCTGTGCTGCCTGCTGAGAATCCCGCTATAAACACGAGCTTGCCTTGCCAAGCCTTCAGGCTGGGAAGAGGCTGCCCATGGCTGTGCCAGAGGGGCTCCCATCACCCAACCTGGCAGCGTCACCTCCTGCTGCTGGAACACCTTTCTGCAGCCTTGAGGGGCAGCGATAAACACCTGAGGCTCAAGCACTTGTTACTCCTCAGTGTCATACAGGTCTTGCTTGCTGATTACAGGTCCTTGTTAATCCCAAATGGGTGTGTGTGCAGGATATGGTCCTTTCACTGCGGAATTCATGAACCCAAGTCACAAATCCTTAAAGGTGATGTGCCAGCAAGTCCCTGAGAGCCTTGTCCTCCTTACTAAGCAGCACTGGTGAGACCCAGAATGCTTTTTAAGTGGTGTGGTATGGTTCAGGCACTTTCAAGGCTCTGAGAGATAGTTTCACCCACAGCATGGGATCACGCTTTGGAAAGAGGTCATGTCTGTGGGGTAAGCAACCTCTGTGACAATAACAAACGTGACCACTGAAGCTTCATTTACACCAGCCACTTACTGAAATTCACAGACTGCGGTTTATCGCTTCAGACATGCAAGAAGTTCTTACACAAGCCCTGACCAGCCAAATTCTCAAAAAGCAATTTAAAGTTGTCTGTCTTTTTCCATACCACTTCCCCACACCTAACGCTTTCCTTTGCCAAGAATTTTAGCTTGCTGGGATTATTTAGTTTTTACTTTACATCAGCAAGCATGGGACAAAATGATAAACCGCTGCATTCTACTTTCCCTGCTCTCATATGGGATGTATTTCCCACCAGGAAACAAACAGCGCTGTACAGAAACAGAGCAAATCACAGCCTTGCTTGGCTGAAAAAAATCAATGGCCTTCATATTCTTCATGCTTTTTATGCATAGTAAATTTAATTTCCTGTTTAATTCAGCAGAATCTGTTTGCTTTCTTCTCAACCAGTTCATCAATCCATGACATTTGCAATGCACCTCAAACTAGAGTCGGCAGTTTAAAAACAAAAGTAACACGATGCATATAAAGCACTTTTTAAAATCTAAATTTATACATAATTATAGAAAAGGTATTTAATTTTGTTTTGTGTTTAAATTTGTAATCACATTAAATTCAATTTGCATGTCAGCAAATTGAAATCTTTGAAGTTCTCTGAGAAGTGTTCTGCATAGGTATGCATGCCCCAGTCTCTTCCAAAATCAATACAGCTGAACATGAAGTTGAGACACAAGAGAGATCATATTTCTTGAACTGATAAAAATTAAACAGAAAGGGACTTTTTAACAAGAGACAATCCACAGCCTTTCTGAGACCCTCTGATAAAACTTAGCATCTAAAAACAAATACAGAATGATCTGTGCATTTCCTATGCTGTAGTGAATTTTGTTTGTCTAACTGTATTAGTGGTACAAGATTTTTCCAAAGAACATCAGCAATGATGCAAGAATACTCTTAGGATAGGCTTCAGGAAGTGGAATAAAGATTTTTTGCTTTGCCAAGGATGGAGGTATATTACTTTTTATTCAAAGACTGATACATGTAAAATATACATTTGCAGTTAAAATGGCAGCCCAACAGAAACAAAAACCCTTAATCTTTTGATAACCGAAAATATACATTCATTCTCTTTTACTTAACCCACATTATTTTTATGTGAATAATGCATGAAAATTTTTTATCAGAGAAAAGTTCTGTGATACTGGAACCACAGGAAAAGTTCTTACTTGTAGTTTCTCTTCCACAAATACTGTGAAAGACACAGCTTGATTAATCTTTTCCAAGGCCAGAAATGATCCCAAAGAATCAGCCCCCACCTTCTCACTCAGTTTCTAGGCAATTAGATCAACACCAGCTCAGTCAATAAGACACCAGGGAAAATGACTAACTTAACCAAGAGTGTTCATCACCACCAAGTAAATTCAGCTAAGACCTTTCCTGAATTTCTTGGGTTAGTAAATATATTAGATTATTAAAGTTATTGCTATTAACAAGAAAGTTAATGTTATTATCTATATTTCAACTGACTTCTCGTCATTTAAATTTACTGAAGCTGTCTTCACTTCTGTCTCTGCTAGAGCAGCTGGTCATCCAAGCCGAACGAACACAAATTCCTCCCTTACATGCCAGTGATACCAGCACAATTTCTTATTGTAAGGTCAGTGGCTAACAGTTGCAACTGGAAATAAGGTGAGAGGGAACACCAATTTGTCAGATCGCTGGAGGAGAATGGGACAGTGAGCTCTGAGGAGCAGCCAAGACAGGTGTCTTCATCTTAAAGCGCTGTAACCATTTGGTGACTAATCTGGTAATGATTCACTGAGGCTGTACGTACACATAGAAAGAGAAAGAGAGTTTGTAACTCGGCACCTGCTTCGTACACTGAAGCCATTTCTTTATAGAAGCATTCATGAAATATGCATGAGGAGTTTAACTCGATTTTCAAAAAGTTCAAATTTCACTGATTTCCTAGCAAGTTACCTCAAAGCTGTTGTCCTCAAAGGAGCTAACTGAGCCAAGAAATTATACTGAAGAAACCACAGACTTTCTTTAGCTTAAGAACACATTGAGATGACTTGTTCCTTCTGTCCCTAGCTACAATTTATTGCAAGAGCAAGAATTCTCCTTGGAAAACCTCATAACAGAGTGAAAAGGCAGCAGTGCCCTGGCACCTGTGATTAAAAAGAATGTGGTATTTCACAGAGGGCTGTACACAGGAGGGAGAGAATAACCAGAGCTCTTACGGCCTTGCTTTGTTCCTGCTTCAGAAAAACCTTTTGAAGGCCATCACTTGCCAGACAGTAAAAAAAGTTTTCCTGCTAGAAAACAAAAAGCACAAATTACTTAGGGCAGAAGTTTTTCAAACCAGCACTTGGAAGTCAAGGGACCATGGAGTCTGAATTAGATGCTGTGAAAGCCTATTTTGCTCACATTTGACAGCAAGCAGACAAGAAGCTATCACAAGCGGCAAACACCGCTGCAGACAAGTACTAGAATGCAATTATATTCATATTTTGACAATATACAATGAATAAATGTATTACTTGTATTCATCATTCATTTCCCACACGAATCTCATGTATTGTAAAACATACAAATCAAGAAAACAATTCTGCAAATTGCACTTCTCTTTCTGTTTTTCATACCCTTAATTCCTTCTGCCTTTCACAGACATCGGATAGCTGTACATTGGGATGGTGGATTAGGAAAAACAAAGAGTAGTTCTCTGCAGCATTTTAAGAGATGCTTCTTAGCACAACAGCTAGCACAAAAACAAATGTCCTCCTGAAGACAAGTGTCTGCATCATAATCTGAAGTCTCCAACTCCTTAAGTGTTTTTCAATTGCTACAGATGTACACGTTGATGGAAATACAGCACCTAATGAGTTTCCAGCTACTTTGACTGGCCCATCAGCCCTGTTAATAGAATTGTGTTTCTTTCTCTTTTTCACATTGCTAATGTGCTAATGGCTAAAATTTATCTTCCTCCAGCACAACTCTGACCAGCTAACCTAACAACTCACAATGTAACCCCAGAGTGGCTTAAAATGCCAAAATATATAGGCTAGGGCACTCATTTGCTTCCTATTTATAGTTCAGGGAATGTACTTCTAGCTTTTACATAGCAAAAAACCACATTTTTTTTCCCATTTAGAGCAAGGTCAATGGGCAAAGTTGACACAGGGGCTTGTGGGAAGTTTTGAGAACTGGTGTGGTTCAGAAACCAAATTACTTGCTCCCTACAGAACTGGATGTTTCTTAGGTCTAGTTCAAGAATATCTGCAAAACATTACTAAAGCCAGTAGGGTGCACGAAACCAACAATATTCACATACAGGAGACTGAGTTACCTACTGACATTCCCACCTGCCTGCTAGTGTTACATACGTGTACCCACACACCCCCTCTAAAAATAAACACTATGTTTAATTGATAAACAGAGTTTATAGCTGAATGTCCCTTTTAATAGGCAGTTATGGATTTAAAGAACAATCACTGCACTGTTTTTCTTCCCTCTTGTCTTAATTATTGTTCTACATAGTTACAAATGATGAATAAGGAAGAGGAAAATTAGAAGGCAAATTAATTCCTTAATCTATTCAGAAAACACTGTAGGATTATACAAACAAATACAGAATTACTCATAGAAGAGAAGCTATATATGCATACTGGAACAGAAGGAAAAATAATTGGTATGCAGGAAAAATAAATGTTAGTACCGAAAGGAATAGTTTATCTTCTACAATAACAACAGCCTTAACATTAGCAATTTGGATAGCAGATATCCCTAGAGTCAATGTACTCAACTGTCAGTCTGGTTTGAGGCATCCTTAGTAAACACTACAGCATAAAAATAAAATAAAACAAAATCTTACAAGGAAGTTTTTATTAGGCCATACAAATAACCAGTGTCCACCAAAGTTTATTCTTTTATTGAATAAAAAGAAAATAGCAGACTTGGGGATTTTTTTTTTTTTAATATATAACTCCCCTCGTTATTACATTAGTATGTGGGTCAGTCATGGTTCAGTAACCATGAAATTCTTCGAATAATTATTTTCAACCAGTAGTTGAAAGAGAAGCCATAGTTCATTTTCAGTAATGGTGCAAGTAAATTGTCTCTCAGAATATTGTTGGGGGAATAAAATAGTAAAAGTATGTAGTTGCATGTGGCTGTGTAAGTAAATATGTGTATGAACAGTCTAGGAAGAATTCCCACTGCCACACTAAAACATTTTTTATATATGCTGTCATCGCCTTGTCAAGATCTGGCAATACCACCTTAGTTACATATTACAGATCTTATCATTCAGAGGCAACAGAACATTCTGAGTATGCCTCAAAGAGACATGGAAAAGCTCAAGGCATGGGCTTTTGTTTGTTTGTTTTGAAGCTCCGGATTCCGCTTATCTGCTCAGGATGCCCCAGCTTTTCAATGTTCCCTTATAAATCCTAATAACTGCATAATAATATTCTGGAGATAGTGACAGAACCAGAAATGTTCACCGTTGTTCACACAATGAAACGAGATGAATGACTTGCCCAGTGTCATGCCAGAATTAGTGGAAATGGCAAAAAACACAGGAGTCTCCTGAGTGCTAGTCAAGTGCTTTAACCACAGCATTATTCTTAACATCTAAAGTGCACTACTAATCTGGCCTTGCTAAGAAAACATTCCTAAAGCTGAAGTTCTACCGTGAGTGCTAGCATTTCTTCCCATTAATATTTTAAATAGGATTTGACTAATCCAGCCAGCATAATAAACAATACAAATCTTCCTAAAATGTGAATTTCATACTTAACATTTAAGACTTACAATTGTTGGGTAACTTTAAAAAAAAATCCTTCTTTTGCTCAGCTTAGCCTGAAATTAAATACCACAAAAATATTTATTATTTTAAAAGGTCTTGCCAGTGAAGAACCTGAATGACTTTAAAATAAGCTGTGAAATGCAGGAACTTTTCAGAGCTTATTCAAATTTAATCCCTTTAAATATTTGAAGTATACAATGTTGTAAACCTGTCCACTTCAGTGTAAAAATAAAGGAATAAATATAGGATATGCTTTGTACTTGTACCCCTCAGCCACCTGTAAAAGGCAAACACAGATCCAACAGGCAAAGAAATGTGAGGGGAGTTCGCTGCCCTTAAGAGACACAACTGGAGATAGTGACACAAGCACGGGAGGATAGCCAGATAAGGAAGATGAATCCCAAATTACAGGAGCTCCACACAAAAAGCAGGGCAGTAGGACATCCTTCAGAACATAGCAGTGGATGTCATCTGAATCACAGAAAAGGAAAAGCTGACCAAGTGGTGGTACATGAGTAAGGATATGCGGAGAAATCACTCATCTTGCAAGCAGACTGCTCAGTGGAACAATGCGAAAAAAGCAGTTTCTTCTCTGCCCAGGAAACATTGCTCACCTCCCTTTTTGATACCTATGTCAACTTTGAGCTGTGGGTGAGAAAACCAGCTGATCACTAGGCTTGTTCTACCTGCTGTCACACATTCTGCAGGCTGCACATCAAAAGTACCACATTTGAAAGTACGCCTTTCAAAACCACACAATGTTTGTAGCAAGCTATTCTGTTAACCATTACAGCATCTTCAATTAATATTTCCAATTGGAAAGTTGTTCTCAAAAATACTTCTGCATCTCAAAACCTTGGCAAAGACGCAAAAAAAAAGTGTGAAATTAAAGAAGGTTTTAAAGCCCACCTGAAGTATAGACATTAGTTCAAAAACAGATGTGTACCTCTCTGCCCTAACACTTGCTTTGCCTTGTAGAATAAATGACATTGTTTTAGTTGGCCTGCTCTTTGGTGGATTTACAATGTTGCAGCATGTCAGAGAAATAACAAACAAATAATCCTCTGGTAATTCAGGAAATCAGCTACAATTTTCAGGTTTATATTTTCAAACTGGATATTTCAGATTCTAATTGTAAGCAGTGCAGCAAATGCAAAATAGAGCAATTCCTTCAGATAACGTTTACCTGCAACAGCAGATAAGAATATGCAAAAAAAAAAAAAAAAGCAGTTTGTTTCCTATTCATGGGGAGATGCATTTACAGTGCTATTTGAAACAGTCATAAGTACCTTTACACAAGCTAGAGCTTGAGTGCTTTCATAAATACGCATATATATTTTTAACTTGCACCCAAAGCCCCAATTTCTGCCCATAACAGTAACAATCCACATCAGCACTTTCCACCCTCCAGTAAAACTGAGCGAACACTCCAGCTCCATCACTCACAATCATCCTGGAAGCATATCACAGACTAAGCTCATTGCTTGCATCCAAATTTTGCATTCCTAAAATAGAATAGCTTGTTCTAGTCATTGAAGCAAAAAATACATTTTTACAACCAACAGTTGTACAGGAAACTTCAAAGCTCTCAGCTGAAATGGTATCGCTGTCATTGGCCATGCAGATACAAGGCAGCACAAGACAGAGCTCTGCCTGAAGAGTGCAAACGCAGCAGACACGGCAAAGGGTGTTCAGCAAGGGGGTATAATTCTCCCCATGGAAAGGAGAGGCTCAGCAAGTCAAGGCAATAACTGAACAGGGTGCAACACCAGCTCACAAGGAGCCTTGATGATCCCATTTTGACACTTCATATGTGTCAGCCACTGTATGTGTTCCTCCAGATTGGGAAAGACCCCAAAATTGAATCCAACTTCCACAAATTCTAAACTTATTCCTTAAGCAGAAAACTGCTTTTTGTCTCCTTTCTGGTTAGCCATAATAAGATTACAGCAGGGAATTGGGGATGTACAGGGGCTGCCCTGGACAGACATCAGTGTAGCCCATCTTGTTCTGTCTTTAGTAGTTGACAGCGACTGATGAAAATTAACTTGCTTCTAAATAAGGTTTTGCCTCTTCAGACAAAAATACTTAGAGCAATACAAAAGATTATGAGTAATAGGAATAACGTGCCAGTGGGATTCCCACCTATGTTTAAATGTGAATGTGAAGATTTCCCTAGTCAGTCTCCCTCAATTCACACATGCATGAACATTCCACATGCATTGCTGAAAGGCTGCTTATGAGTATTGGCAGCTACTAATGTCTTTGCGTAAAAATGGCAAGGAAGTAGTTGATGGAAGAGAGAAGGAAAGGATAAACGGACAAGAAGGAATTACATAAACATAGAAGATGTGATCCAAAATCCAATAAAGTCAACGGAATAATTCATACTGATTTCAGAAGTCATGAGATACGGAGTCCAAAAAGGCAGAAAACAGATTTCAGGTCCAATGGTAGAGATGTTCTTCCTCCAAAAGTTCTACAACAGAGGACATAATGTTTTTCTCTAAAATAATCATCTATAAGAAGATAGTTATAGCCCATTTTGTTTCCTTTTAAATGGCTCTGACAGCCTTTCCTAACATGTGATATGGAAATACTGTCTTTTATTTCTCCCACGTTATCCCCTTAAAAAGGTTCTATCCACACACACGCTCAGGTCTCTCAGACTGCGTTAGTGGCTACACTACCACAGCCTTCGGGAATGATGAAAATAATGTCAGCTCTGAATTACACGCCCTGCTTGAAAAAAGGGGCATCAGTGACTACTTTGAAAATCTACTTAGCCCTTCACCACGTTCCAGTTAGAGATGAGATGAGAAAAAGAACATGGCCAGCGATCTTTGTCCTGATGACCATTCCAGCAGGAGTTATTACCAAAAAAAGAATTAACACAGGATTAAAGCTCCATTTGAGCTCAGCAGCATGTTCAAATGCACACTACGGTCAGCTGGTGAGACGGGACAATGACACATTCATTCAGATCTTTACAGAATAAAATAACATAAAGTCTGAGAGTATTTCAAGGCTGCACTCAGTCAGCAGCATCAGCAGTCTGCAAAAATATTGTTTAGCCTGACATAAAAACAAATGCATCAAAAAATCCTTTGTTGTGTCACTGCAAAAACTTCTTGGCTGCATAATTTATGATTATCAGTTAGAAAATAAACCCCTGAGCTTCTCTATCTGCCCTTCACTTTTGATTGCACAGAAATGCAGCTGAATACAGACCATCCACTGAACATGACCAAGTAAAAGTTAGTTAGGCACTGTGCCCAGCCAAGTTAGCTCTAGGACCCCAAACCAGTGCCATTTACATCACGTACCAGCAAGAACCCAGAAATCCTATTTTACAATGAGTAAAAAAAAGTAAAAATAAGCAATTTAACTAGGATTTTTTTGCTCCAAATATTATGTTGTGCTAATAAATATTATCTGTCAGCACAGATGGGGAAAAATAAGAAGTAACAGAGGCAGATATTTCCCAAATAATTTCAGGCTAAAACTATTACTGAAACTTTCCTTTACCTTCCTGGTAACATAGATATAAGAGCATTGTCCTGGTACATGAAACCAAGTAAATGAAGGACGGGAAACAAGACACCAAAATTACAAAAACTTCACCATGGACTGCTTTTTACTATGCACTTTTTACAGACAGCACATCAAACTGGTTCATTATCTCAGGTACTATCACCACACCATGGGTGCTTAACAATGCCACTGGGTCAACAGCACCAGGGAACACAATCTGCCTTTTAGTGACAAATTTCAGTGACAGCTCTTGACTTTAAGCTGCTGCCTTAGAAACTTCTCTGTTTCCTCCCTCCCATTTTCATGCTCAGTCATGGAAGCATGAAGACCTGCAACAAACCACCTCCTCCCTTGCCTCTTTGGTACTAGAACAAGTGCTTCCTTCCCTTGCTCCTTGTGAAATGAATCTCATTCTTCATCAAGGTGCTGGGAACGAGTGGGATCCGTAAAAAGATAGCTGCTAGAAATTGCTTTGAGTCCTTTCAAAAAGAATGGATTCATGAGGTAGAGATTGGCCTCCTTAGCCCTATCATGAGTTGCTTCTTAATAAAGTTCAGCTCCTGCTCATATGTGCTTCAAATCTGTCAGTATTGAAACAGTTTTAGGAGGCAAGATAAACATTTACATACAAGGAGACAAGCAGTGAAAATGATGTGGGAATGCATCTGGCTTCCTTCTCATGCAGGGCACCATGTGACAGAGCCGGCAGGGATTAGTCAGCACCCAATCATGGAAAACAGGGGTCCCTTCAAGGGGCAGGTTTATCAACTGACAACTGTGGGCTGGCCAATTCTATCTCATCAGCCCATTATTCACTGTAAATGTGTGAAAAATCCATCTGGTTTTATTTCTCTGTATACATCAGATATGAAAGGAAACAAAAACCCGTCTAAGCAAAAAGCAAGAGCATGACAAGAATACTCTTATGGTAAGACCTCATTCTCACAGTTCAAACAGTCTCTGTTCTCTCTGCCTCACACAGATGTTTGCTAACACAATAGAAGGTGGCTCTCTGTACTCCCTCTCTCACATCAGATAAACCAAAATACCACTCAGTGATAGTACAAGACAACACAGTTGCTTGAATTGAGTCACAGACAGCCAAATCCTTCATTCATCCTGCATTTACAGTTACTTGTCTCAAAAAAGTAACTTTATGGGTAATCAGCCTGTCTGAATGAAAAACAAGGAAAGCAGTGGGGGTTTCTGAGGGGCATTTTGGAAGAGGGGAAGATCTTTACCCCTAAAATAAAAAGTGAAAGACCTGACTCCTCAAACACACAATCAGTTCCAGTTGTATTTCTAGCACAGAAAAAATAATACAAAATAAAAACACAAGGTAGAACTGGTTCATAATTCAGAAGAATTTGACTTGGCCTATCTTAGCTACGTGGACCACATAGTCATTGTACCAATAGGCCTATGTATAAATACACAATACGTGTACCTCAGTGAGAAATACTGATGAAAATTACTTCAGCTAAAAGCATATGAGATATGATCTACTTCTGTGCAGAGTAAGATAAGAACATTAGTTATAGACCATGCAAGACTGTGAATAGATGAAACTCAGTGA
Source organism: Origma solitaria (assembly GCA_013397895.1). Taxonomy (NCBI): domain Eukaryota; kingdom Metazoa; phylum Chordata; class Aves; order Passeriformes; family Acanthizidae; genus Origma; species Origma solitaria. The sequence continues at coordinate 2,040,166 of VZRL01004167.1, forward strand.
ATACTTTAAAGGAGAGGGAAGAGAAAGACACAAAAAACCCATCCACTTTGCCACATTTTCCCTTTTCAACTGGAATTTTTATAAAATGCATCTTTTAATATGGATCTCCAAAGTCCGTCCTGAACTAGACAATCCAACAGCTACATGTACTCTGTCATTACTAGATTTCTCTTCTGACTCCCTTCTTTCAATATTGTGCAAGATTTGGCTGTTTGCTAATAGGAGTAAAGTAGCTTTATTACTGTCACAGAAAGCATTTCCTAGCAGATACCAGTAAGTTATGCTGGCTTTTGGAACAGGTTCAAAACTGGTCAGACCCTCTCCTTACTAGGAGCTGAATTACTTCTGCATATTCAGCTGAGAGAAGCCTAGGGATGGAGAAGTTCTGGTACCAAGAACATTTCCAGCTGCAGATCATACGCTAACTGCAGACCAACTTTCACATGCAGAAAGGGCTCAGTGTTGAGGTGGTGCCCAAAACCCCATAGGAACACTGAACAAAGAACTGCTTCTCAGTCCACCAAAATCATATTAAAATGAATGAAGCGTTTTAAATATCCCTAGGGAGCACACTCCCTTGTTCTCTTACCATACAAACTCTATTTGAAGTTACCACTGGAGCCGTGTTGTGGTGTGAAAGAAGTGGTTGCAAGTAAAAAGGATTCTGCTTCAAAACTGGGGACTGAGCAGGCAACAGGCATCACTCTAGTCATATACTACAAATATTTACTCCCTTCTGCGAGCTAAGAGTGCGACACAAAATCTTGAGTAGTCAGTGGTCCCCACAAAGAGTTTGCGACTTCCTGAACTAAAATACTAATTTAGAGTTAGACTTTTCTTCACGCCATGACTCCTCTGCTCTTTCTGGGAATTATGGAGATTTTTAAATAGTACTAATTCTCACTAGCAGATGGTAGTAGCACTTTGTCAGAGCATTATTACATTTAAGTTAACACTTTGGAATTTTAATGCAATGGCTCCAAGACTTGCTTCTCAAACCCCTCCATAAAAGGGCCATTTCAAAGCTTACATCTATGACTGCTGCCATCCACTGGCTTCAATCCATTTTAAGAAGTGGCCTTTGGAATAGCAGTATTAAAAAATTATGAAATACTTTCAAATCCAAAATGGTCAGGGGGAATTTGTGAAATGAACCGCAACAAGGAACCTCTGTTGTATCACTAAAGCAATGCTACAACAAAATATATCTCCACAGCCCTTACTCCTGAACCTCTTTCAAAAAAACCCAAATGCTGGATATTTCTGAGGAGCAGACGTTTGTTTACTCATTGCAGATGCCTGGAGGTGAGAGCAAAAGCACACGCTTGTTCTGAAGGGAGGATTAGTCAGAATGAAGGGATGAGGGCACCGGGGATGATTCTAACAGCTTCCAAAGCACCAACACCAGAAATTTCAATATTCTATTTGTTACTCCAAGTTAGTGGTACAAAATGACGCAAGGACCTTGTTTATAGAAAGTTAGCCCCTCTCTCCCTTTCATGTTCTCTATGGAAGTCTGTAAACCTCGTATTTTCTGAAAACACTTGTATTCCTTACTTGACACAACACAAAGAGCCAATTAATTCTAGCCTCAGGGACATTTGGCAGCCTTACAAAAAATGGGGGTGGGGGGAAATGCATCCCTTTAAAAATATGTTTAAAAAACTCTAACCCCACAGCACATTAATGAACAGACTTTTTTTCTTTTTTTTTTTTCTTTTTTTTTTAAGTGACTAAACCCTGAGAAGATGATTTTCAGCAATAACAGTTTCCAAATGCTGTCATTATCTACCTTCCCCTGAGGAAGTATTTACCTCCTCCTTCCATATATCATTCCGTTATTAGAGATCATTGATCTCAAACAGAAAAATGGTTTAAAAAAAAACTATTATCCCAATTCCTAATGTGTCTTCTTTACGGGAAGCACAAGGCTGTGCCTTTGCTACTTTGAATGGGGGCTGGACAAGGTTGATGTTGACAGAAAACCAGGCCAAATGAGGGCATATGCCACAAGACAAATGTGAAAGGAGATCCACTCACCACTCTGGAGCTTCACTGAAGAAAGGTGTAACTTTTAGAGCAAGCTAAGCAGCAATTTGAGATGAGGAGAAACCTAGCACTCGCCCCCTCATTCCATGGAAGTCACGGCAGGCTCTGCATCCAGACACAGTCTGCATTACCTCCCCTTTCCTTCCTTCCTAAATTAGGTCAAAAGTCAATGGAGCAGAAGCTGTGGTTGTGTGCATCCCTTCCTCCTGCTCACCAGCCTCAGCAGCTCAGCTCAGAAGGAGGCATGGCACAGACCATGAAACGAACTATGAAATAAAACGCTAAGGTAATGCTAAGGTTCAATACTCTGGAGTTACCCTGGGAGGAGTGGAAGACGGCACTTCAGCACTCATTGTTTGTATCTGTGTACAACAGTATTAAACAATACAAAGGTAAAATGGATCTCACTTTTCTGACAAGTAACCAGGTACAATTATAGGCTAAAAAACCCCAAAAAGATTAAGACCTACCACACAAATCAAATGCTTAATGGTAAAACTATAGAGGCTAGAGAGGGAGAAAAAATCCCATATTCTAATATATAATTTAGTTTCTTTAAAACTTAATATTATCTTCTAGATATATTGTCCTCAAAGCATCATTTGCATTATATTATTAATCTTTTCAGTAATCTTTGTGCCATTCCAGTACCTCGCTCACTTTTCCCCTATGCACAGACATCCATCTCCCCTAAAAGGCCTGTCCCAAACATAACACTCACTCTCCCAACCCCATAACATTTCCTGCTGCTCCCTGAAGCTGTCCTGTACACTTACAAAGGCAGACAGCCCATCATTCATGCCAACCTCTCCAAACGCTTCCTGCTCCCCTTCACAACCCAACCAACTCCCACCACTGCTAAGCACAGCCCTCCAATCCCTGTCCAAAGCTCCCACACAGAAGGCACCAGCAGCACCTTCCCCGCAGTGATCCTGCTCCCAAAGCAGCTCTGTGGCAGAGAACATGCTCTTTTCCTGCCCACTCCCTTCAGCCATTTTATTCGACATAGGCCCCACATTCTTTGCTACGGTGTCAAAAATGGGAGAACTTTTTCAAGGAAATGAGCACTCCTCATGTACATCCAGGATGCAATCTAATTCCATAACAGGAGAGCTACTTCAAGGAGATGGAAAATCATTTCACTGGAGTGTTTCAATAATATTTCCATATTTCCATAACAATACAAAAACTTCACGAGACTACCAAATAAGGATGCAGATACTTTCAGAATCACTGATTATACTGAAATATTTCTTTAAAACAAAGTAGGGAATTTTGCAACATATATTGTTCCACTTTCCCAAAAAGGGCTCTTTTCTTCCTACCTAGACTTCCAAAACTTCCAAAATGAAATAGTTGTCCAAATGAGACAGACAGTGAGAGTATGCATGTGCATAATCATGCATCACTTCCTGTCTTAGGTAAACCCACAGAATAACATGGTGGAAACTCATGATGTAATGATTGTTTCTATTTTGCCAATTTAATCAATGTCACTGGCAATAACATACTGTAGGTAATAATTACAAACACGTTCCTGCCCTTCATTTGTTGTCAACTCTTTCACCTCGCAGCCCCAGATCAGGAAGTTCTGGCATCAGCCACGCAGCACCTGCCCTGACAGGACATCCCTGTAGATGTTTCCACCTCCTTTCATCCCTTTGTACCCCAAGTGATCATTCACAAACATGAATGAGTGAATCTGCCTCTCAAAAGACACACAAGTCTCCAGGTGTACAAACTGTCTGAGTTGCAGAGAGATCCAAGCCCTCTCTTTCACTTCATCTTCAAATCTCCTGACAGCCAACTTTTTGTTTCATATTTGTACAGCTTCCAGCACAGTGGGGTGCCATTTCACGATTTGTATTCACGTTATGGCTTCCTGCCTGCAAGCAAAAAGCCTCCCAAATCTTCGTGCTGTTACTTATGGTGGAAACGAATGCCGTCCCAAACAAAAGAAAAATCCAGCCAAATATTTTCAATAAAAATAGTCCTTCTGATTACTCAAAGTGTATTTACATATGGTATATGCATACATTAATAGATACCCCAGTGCTTGCTATTAACCTGTAGCATGGAGCTGGAAATTTAAATAGTACCAGAATAGTAATTTTTAAAAGATATTTATAGCAAATACATTTGTAGATATACTGCAATACTGCTTCAGCCTATTTATTCACAAAGAGGAGAGCTGAAGGAAGACAACCTTTAAGAATTTTAACCAACTTTTCAGTGCATACTTGTCTCAGAAGAGGTAAAAAAAGGGGAATTCCAGTGAAACTCCATAAAAAGCAGTTTTATACAATCCATATAACAGATATTTGTGTTATGGTTTAACTTTTTTCTTCCTAGACATTAAAGGCAAGTATTTAAGAGCAGAGATCACAATGTCCATCACAACTCCTTGCCACGAGCCTGGAATATGAGAGAGAAAGAAACTAAGAGAAACAGTGAAAGGAAGAAATTAACGTATTTTAATACGACCTAAATAACTATCACCTTTCACTTGCATTTATCACACTGTCCACACTGCACATTGGCCACACACTGCCACTACTCTACAGTGGCTTCACTGAGCCAGAACTGTGTCTTTTCTATTTTTTCCCTTTGACAGCTCTCTAGTACAAGAAATGGTTTTAATATGTTTCTCAAATGTTTAAGTTGAACGCTATAAAGATTGCAAGAAGGCAAAGTACATATAGAAAGAAATGTCCTTGCTTAATAGTGTTTGGTCTGGAGGTAACCCCTCTGTGTGCTTCCAGCCCAGGGTATACTATCAGACAACTTTTAATACTGATTGTTATCAGTGAGGTAACTCTGCAGTAGTGTCTTGCCACCCAAGAAATGCAACTGACATCTTCAAAACACCCCAAAAGCTCAGGAGCCTAAGCTTGACTGAGTCAGATGAGTTCCTGAATGCTTAGAAACCAAAGCAAGTTACTGTCTGTGATCAGCTCTGGGTCCCAAACACAGGTCTGGAGCTAGGGAGGGAAGCCTGCCCTGTGCAAAGTTTCATTTCTCTATTTAAAAATACGTTTGCAAGATTGATATATCTGTGTACATTAAAATTAGGCACAGCAAATCCAGGCCTGACATTCAGGTCTGCTGTTATGCCATCCTCTGCTCTTTCCAGACCTCCTTTCCACAGCACTGGAGTGGTGCTATTTGATTTTATCACAAGTGAATTATTATAATGAAATCACCAACTCAATTTAAGCCTCTGAGAAAGATATGGTTGGACTAACAAAAAAAATTGTTCTGCAAAACAAGCAATTATTGTTAGGTTCACTGGATATTGGCCTTAGCAATCCAACTGATTACAGAAAGTTAATGTTTTAAAAAGTAATGAAAAAATAAGGTATTAAATCCTTTAAATCTGCATGAAAGGCTCCAAGAGGAATTTTACAGTTATTTTCACTGCATATTTTATTAGATATGTGATATTTTATTCATGGGTAAAGTAAATATAACAATTAGGAATAATTAGCATTTCAGCACAGAGTGTTATCTAATACATTAAAATACACATATAATTCTTCATTTAAATTCTGTATCCTCACATTTTCCCCTTTCTGGTTCAGAACGTTTCCATTGAGCATAGCATTTACGGGAACATTATACAGCTCCCAAAGAAATAGAAACAGACAGAACTAGTGGCTTTTCCCTTTGATATCTTATTTTCCTCCCCTCCTTGCATTTTTACTCATTTTCTTTTTCAATTTTCTCTTGAGTGTAGAGCTTGTCAGATAAACCCAGCATAACTTCCAAGAAACTTTTTCCCTTTCATCTTTTCTTTGCCATCCTACCCCCTCCCCCCATCATTTCACAATGGATGTGTGTAATGGAAATCTACTTTAAATCTAACCCTGCTCTTACAAATCCATCAGTTCACAGTTGACTAGAACTAGAGCAATTGTCTCTGTACCACCTCTACCACCACAACTTTAACGCTACACAGAAATACTGCAGTTATTGTATTACCCTTTCTCATTAAGTAAGTGTCACTTTTTATGGGAGCTTTCGTATTTTTTTTTTTTTCATTTAATGCAGCACTTAGAGCTCTCAGAACATCCCTTCCTTGAGCTTTTGTGGTTAGTCCCAGACCAAAGCTGGAAAGAGTCTCTCCAGCTGAAGTGCACTCCGCAGTACAATACAGAACACAAAATACCTCCTTCTCTGAATTAAGTATATTATCACTGAAACTAGGACATAAATTCTGAACCTTACAAAATTACAGCACTGCACAATACCACACGCGCTCCGTTGTCAGGTTTCAGAACTGTCATCCAAACACCAGCAAATTTCATTTACTAACCTTCAATTTCAGCCTGTGTTCTCCCTGTTAGAGAGATCAGTTACGACTCTCCAAGCCACATAAAGCTTTATTAATTGTAGTGGTTGCCGACACAAGAGAATCTTTCCCCTACTCCCTCAGCTCTCACAGATGCTTGCCCAACAATAACCAGAAACCAAATCCTGACTCCTGTATTGAAGAATAGCAGAGGAAACTGCCCTGATGGTGCTCATGGGAAATCCAGAAAGATACAGCAAGGAAGATACCTTTTCCTCACCCACTCTACCTCTAAATGCTTCCATTTTAGTCTTGATGTTTAAATTACTATGACAAGAATACAGAAGTATATTCTACCTCTACAGTGGGTGACAACAGCACTTGCTCTTTTCCACGTGCTGCTTCCAAAGCACAATCCAGCTAAAAGCTGTGCCCCGAAGGCTTTGCCTTCCTCACCGGTGCTGGGGGTGGATTAACTAGCACTGCACCAAACTCACCTAACATGCATTTAGCACATATTCCATGCCACAGGTCACACTGCACCTTTTCCATGACACTCCGCTAGCCTAGACGAGCAAGGAAGCCATGGCCAACATTACCCTGAAAAAGGTCACCATGGCTGATTTTGCTAACTACTGCAAGCAGCAGGACAGCAGCTACTTCCTCGCAGCCATAATAGATGGGGCAGGAAGATCATGGAACAGCACAGCTGGAGAGGAACTGCACCTGTGTGCAGGAAGGCAGGTGCTGCACCAAGCCTGGGGTACAAACACCTCAAAGAAACATGAGCTGGCACGACCAGCTCCCAGCCACTCTGTCAGGGTGCCAGCAACCCATCTGCTATGCTTTACTCTCGGGCTGTGGCAGTCATACTTGTCTCTTGGCACTTCTAGAGAGCACAAACTGTATCTGGGGCTCTCTCAGATGGTTGTGGGCATGACCAGAGCCATGAACTGGACTGTGAGGTCTATAGGATGCACAGGTGTGGAGCTGTCCAAGTTTTGACACACATGCGAAGCCTGAATCTGAAATCAAAGTTTTCTTCAAAATGTCACCAGCTTAGATAACAACTTACTTCTTCTGGAATTCAAATCTAACTGAAAAAAAGAAAAAGAGGACAAAAGCGACAACTGAATTTGCAGATGCAGAAAGGTATCTGAATTTGCCTCATTACCAATGTATCACCCGAAACCAACCTTTTGCACATACCATCACATATCATAATATACTTGGAAAATATGTTTCCAAAGTTTGATGTTTTTCTTATAATTGCTCAAAATATTGAAATACTATTTCCTTTTCTTATTGGTCACTTGTAAGTCCAAACATCAATGGTAATTATCTGGATGTAATAAGTTTTTAAACATGGAAGATATAAAACAAAATACATTTGGAGAGGGTGCAGACGGAAAGAGTGTTACCATGTTCTCATATACAACCCAGGTAATTAAGCAAATTAATTACAAACTGATAGCCAAATAGAAGTACTCTTTCACATAAACTGTTTTTAAAACCATTTCTTACTGTGCTAAAAAAAAAAAAAATCAAGCAATGGAGTAGCTGAAACAAAGGGTAAATATACAAACCTCAACTCAAAAGGCAAAAGCCTCCAATAAATTGCAGCCAAAACCAGGCTGTCATGGCAGATTACAGATAGCTATATATCAAATGGAAGAAAATGATGTAAGTTCAAGTCTATATCTAGGGAGTAACCTAATGGCTTACAGAAGTCATCTCTTGCCAATACTACTTGCTTTTACAGGGCCAGGGAGTGGAAGAGAACCATACTTAATGCCTTTGTTCATTAAGTTAAATGAACCTTAGTTGGTAGGTTTATGTAGTCACAGTCTTAAAAGATTTTTCTCCAGTGTGTTTTCTCAAAGATGGCATTGTGAGAATAAAGGCTCAGTGCATCCATAAGTAGTCATCTGAAAGCACAGAGCAGCAGCAGTGATTGCCATGTCAGACATTTGTTAGGGCACCACTTGAAAACGGATGGTTGGGTTTTTTTTACTCTGCCTTTATCAAGGACAAAGAACCTGATATAACACTAAGGAGTTATTTAAGAACATGAAAAGGAGCTGCCTGCTGCGGTCAGCAATCCACAGGCTCAGCTCAAAGTCTTCTGAAGTCAACTAAGCAACTCACCTGGATTGTGACAGACTCTGGATCAGGCCCTGAAGATGGCTAAGAAACACTCCAGAAAGCAGTGACACCTAATGGCAAAGACGCCTTCGGATGGTGGCAAGCCCTAATCGATGGTTAAAGTTATCCCTCTTTAGCTGCAGAGTAACTAACGCACATCACAGGGACTGAAACACTGCCACAAATCCGAGCACCTGTGAACGTGGTTCAGAAATAACACACGCAGAAACAGAGACTTTGTCCTGCAGGCTGGGCCTTTAAGTAGAACATAGTTACTAACAGAACCTGCTGGCTGCTGAGCCCCAGCACGTTGGGTTCCAGGTCCTCACCCCTACGTGTGTTTAAAATAAGCGAGGAACCTTCACACATCCTAGAGCAGGGACAACAGGGACCTGAGTGCTCCTCTGTGGACGCTACAGGCACACAGAGATTTATTTGTTTTTAATAAATCTGTTTTGCTTGCTTCTCCTGTGCTTTACTAATGTATGTGAGAGTACTGTAATGAACAGTTAGTGGCATACACTACATACCTCCTAATGAGGCTTTACCAATGGCACAGCAAATTAAATTCCCATTACCAATTCACAACACAACCCAAGCTGCATTGTAGCACATCGGCTTACAAGAAGACACGTGGACGTGCACACCAAGGAACAAGAATCCCTTTCCCTTACAAAAAAAAAAAAAATACATTTTAAAGTCACCACCAATATCAAGAGAACAAACAAGCAATAGACCCCATGTTGGAATTGCCTTGGTATTATAAACCATGGTACAGAAGAGCTTAAAAGTGTGAACCAAAACTCAGGACTCAGCAATGCTGGGAACTTGTCCAACACAAGGAATGCAGCAGTCCTGGCCTACTAAGGCAAAAAGCTGAGAGGAGTAAGGTTAGAGCTGAACTAATTCTCTCTCGGGAAAAAAGATATGGTATATATAAATATATATATATTAAAAACAGGTGTCTAATTATATGCACAAATATATATAATATATATAACTATACCTTATATATATTTATGAATTTTCCATTAAAAATAAAAAAGCCAAGGGGTGTGCACAGCTGACTGTATATGACAGAAGTTACTGATAAACATAAAAAACAACTTGAAGTAGTCAGGGAGGCTGAACTAGATTAATTATCCTTGAAAAATACTTTAGTGTATTTTTTCAGCAAAACTTTTGTACCATCCTGTGACTGCTGCCCTAGGTGATTTTGCAACACCTAACGCACACATGCCTGCCTATATGTTCCTATAGGCACAATAGGAAATCCATAAGCACGTACAGATGTATTACTATGTACATATCAAGGGAAAATAATGAGCACAGAGTACAAAATATAAAAGCATGAGTCTATCAGGGGTGGAAGATACAAAGCATACGCAAATTGTGCAGTTGACAAGGAATGCCACCTAATCCCTGCTTAATTAAAACACTGTTCTAAACTCCTGTTTAGGGAGAGAGGAGTCTGGGATGACTGATGTATGAAGAAAATATCAGGCAGCGTGGCTAATCTCAAAGACTTGGGAGCTTTCGAGCTACATAAATCAGAGCGACTTTTTGAATAGCCTCATAAAACACAGAATCATTACCATTCCACTCATGACTTTCAGATTCTTCCTACAGCATACAGATCATTAGGAAACTTCTAAGCAATCAAGTAATGTGGGACTGATGAAATTACTCAATCAATGCATGGGCTGAGAGAAGCAGCATAATACAGGATTGCACAGTTTTGACATGGTAACCCTGCCCCTTTCTTTTTTATATAAGGGTAAGGAAAATTATAGTGGAGTCGATTCATTGCAACATTTTCACAAGAGTGCTTAATGTAGTCTTTCTGAACTGCCAGTTCCTATTTATAATAGCAGGGCAGCAGAAACGTACAGGCTATAAGCAGCTCTACCGATGTTTAAAATATGATACAGGAAAACCTTTCTTGTTTAAATGTGCACATTTACATACACACAGACCTGCTCTAATGATCAAAAGCAGAAACTGTACACAGAAGACAAGAATATGAAAAGCATTATCATAGATGGATACCAGTCACCATACCCCTCCCACTGACATCACCAAGTCCTTAATGTCTACTCACTAAATTGTAACATTTTTTGGCACTAAGAGATGACTAAAAACATACTTTGAGACAGAAAGTATCCTTTTACAGGAAACACATAAAACAAAACCTAGGCAAGCAAGAGAGTTTGTGCATTATACTGAAAAAGTATGTACTATTTGGAAAAGGGTACGCACAGGTAACATGCTATTTCTTATGACCATCTTCCCCTCTCAAACATGGGAAAATATTTTCCACTTGAATATCTTAGCACTGCAGAACGAGAAAAAGATAATGCATTTATTCTGTCTGTTGCCTAAGGCATCAGTACTACCTCCAGTACTATTTCTTTTCCCCTGAAATGAGCATTTTGGTTTTTTCTTTGGCATTGTGAGTTCTTCTGTAGGCAATTTCTTCATAAAGTACCCTGCTACTGCTTTTGCTAACTCATTTAAATAAACGCAGTTTATTACTTATGTCTAAACATTTTATATTCAAGTCTATTTAATACAAGTGGAAGAAAACAAAAGGGGGTCAGAACACCAGGTCACAAAATACAGTGGTGTTATTTGGGGCCAAATTCTCATCTGTGAGCTGCACCAATTGAAATATTTAGCTATGTACCCATTTACTATTAAAACAGTTCTAATTTCAGATCATTTATTTTCAGAGTACTCATTTTAGTAGATTTAAAGCTCTGTGTAACAGTTATATAGTTTGCCATTTTCATGGCAACATAAACCAGTCTATAAAAAGACCTAATCCCCTTGTCAACTGTACGAATTGTCTCTCAAGACAAATTAATTGTGTGAGAAGCAACTACTTTGGTTTTGATGGGTTGGTCGTTTGCTTTTTTTTTTTTGCTTTCAATGAGGATTTACTGTGTTGATGTATCTAATCACTAACAGCAGTAATTAAAAAAAAAAAACCAAAAACAAAAACAGGGTTACGCAGTGTTGCATTTATCATATAGAACAAGTAAACCAAACAAATTTTCATTAACAAGAGGAGAGAAAAGCTATCATCTCCCTTGATGGCAGTGCAAAGGCACACGGATCGCCCAGCAGTGCTCCTTTAGCCAGGAGGATGGGCGACAGGGGATTGGAAAGAAACTCCTCATCTGCTACACAGTCAAAATTTCCCCCCAAATCCTAGGATGTGATCGTTTGTTTCAAGCTCTTAAGAATGAAATCGCAAGACGTATCTGTCTCCTAGCGTCGCTTTGACAGTGTACAAGTGGGAAGAATTAAAGAAGTCCTTCTCCCTTTAAAAGGAGGGCACAGAGCGCTACCTCCCCTGTGCAATATCTGCCGCTCCAGTCGCACACAGCCAGAAGGACGGACTCTATAAAGTTGCGGTACCTAAGGGGAGCGGTGCCTTGTGGGCTCGGGGACGGCTACACGAAGGGCTGGCGCACCGCTGCCCAAATACCGGTGTCCTGCAGGAAAGCTCCTGATGGCCGGGCTTTGCAAACGCTCTCCGCGCTTCCACTTTCACACAAACCGGCTACCCATCCCCACCACAAGCACCGGCAGACATATTTACAAAGCCAACCCCAGGGAGAGCGACAGCTGCCCCACAGCCGGGGCCGGCACCGCCCCAGGAACCTCCCCAAAAGCCTGGCGGGACCCTGCCCCCAAATGCACCTTCCCCGGGGCAGCGCGGCGCCGGCCGCCCGCCCGCCCCCGCTCCGCCTGCGTGCGGTGCCTGCAGATGGGCGAGCGGCCGCGGGGGAAGCGCCCTCCTCTCTCTGCTCTCCTCCTCTCCTCTCCCCATCTCCGCTCCCCTCCCTCCCTCCCCGCGCATCCCCGGCCGGCGCAGGGGGGCGACCCGCTCTCACCAGCCGCGGGAACCGAGCGCCGCTCGGCAGCGGGG